>JAUMHI010000016.1:2027319-2071988 GCA_032359435.1 Enteromius unitaeniatus
TTATTTGAAAATAACGAACCTGCAAATGTCTGAACTGACCAATCAGAATCAAGCATTCCAGAGAGCCGTGTAATAATGTGCGATTACCGTATGTGATACTGAACTCTCTTTCACTGTCTCAGTTTGTTCGCAGTATTCACGAGGAGTCTTTGCAATCTTCGGCCTGTACGATAAGCGCTCGGTGCACACTCTGACGTCATTCTGCAGCGCTCTGCACATCTCTTTGGTGACGCCCAGTTTCCCCGCTGAGGGCGAGACGCAGTTCGTGCTTCAGCTACGACCGTCCATCCGCGGAGCCTTACTGAGCCTCCTCGACCATTACGACTGGAGCCGCTTTGTCTTCCTGTACGACACCGACAGAGGTCAGACACACTTACACACACAAAGACATACAGACACACAGAGAGAAAGACACACACACACACACTATGTTGGGTTTACATGTTTTATAGGGACATTCCATAGGCGTAATGGTTTTTTATACTGTGGCTTTGTCCTACACTGACCCTACACCTAAACATTCCCCTTACAGGAAACTATGTGCATTTTTAGATTTTTCAAAAAACGTAATTCTGTCTGATTTATAAGCTCATTTCCTCATGGGGACCTAACAAATGTCCAATTAGCTCCAATTTTGATTTGTCACCAATGACATATTTCACTCATAATCAATTTTTCACTTGTTTGTCAAATGTTTGTTTCAGATATTTTAGGGATCAGCACCGGATTGTTGCACATATCAGAAACACACATGTATAAAACATAAACATACTAAATCTTGAGCAGAATCTGCACAAACAGACACGTTTGTAAGTTGGCTTTGGTGTCGGAGTCACAGCTGCCGTCTAATTCCCTCGCCTGGCATCATGGGAGCCCTGCAGTGAGTCTGTGTGTGTGTGTGTGTGTTTGTGTCAGGCAGGAACTTTCCGGAGGAGGAGAATGTCTCTATATGATTTGCTCTTTTTCAGCCGGTTTTAAGCCCAGTGTCCGGGTGCTCCTGTCTGCTGTCGTTCAGCGGAGCCCAGAGCGACTCCAATCATCCAGTCATCCGTGATCTTCTGCTTACAGCCCAGAAAGAGAAGCATCCGCTTTCTTCCCTCATCTTCATTTTCTTCATCTCTTCCCTTGCTTAATAAGTGCTGATGTCTGAATTTGACCGCTAGTCTCTTGAGCTGCTTTATCTTAGCTGGCATTCATACAAAATTCAGACGATACAGCGTGTTCTTTCCATCAATTTTGCTTTTGTCCTTTTGTTTTGATGTTTAAGCTGAAGGAAATAAACTGGAATACTGACATAAAAATAAATTCAAACTTGTTAGCATAAAAAATGAAAAAGAATGAAAAGAATACATATATATATATATATATATATGCGCATTGGTAGATAGATGAATTAGGTTTGATTTATAGCAAAACAGTTATTGACTAGAAAAAATTTAAAATAAATTAAACCTATTGAAAACAGTTTATAACAAATTTACATAAACCTTAATGATAAAATTTATTAAAATATGCAATAAGAAATAAAATATAAAAACCATTTAAAATAGAAATAAAAATTTCAAAATATTAATAAAATAAAAATAATAAAATTATAAACCCTAGGACTGAAATAAAAATAAATATGCGGTAATATAAAAAAAAACATTAAATATAAGAAGTAAATAAATAATTATATAATATATATATATATATATATATATATATATATATATATAAAATAAATTCAAATAATAAAATAATAGTAAAAGAAAATTTAAAATACATATTTTCTAAATAGTAATATTTAAAAGTAATACAAATTTAAATTAATAATTTTTTTTTAAATATTCAAATAAAAGGAAATTATATAAAATGTAATATAAATATAGAGCATAATATAAAATAATGAAAGATTTATATTAAATAAATTAAATTTAAAACATTAATAATGAATTCATTTTGTAAATCAAACAGTAAATATTAGGCTTGTTTTAGTGAATACTGAATTTAATTAATAATTCATTTTGTGAATCATAAGCATTATTCTGATCTTGTCTCTCGAGCCGCTTCATCATCAGCTGGCATTGATTCCAAGGACAACGCAGCATGTTTTTCCCATCCGTTTTTCCTGTGTCCTGGTGTTTCAGTTTATTCTCTGAGTGCTGAGGAGGTTTATCGGCCTTACAGACACTCGGCTTGACCTCACACCTCTATCAGCGAATTCTGCATTGCAGATGCTTTAGCTAAAACGTCTGCGATCTCTTGCTCACACACGATCACAGGGGAACGTCCAGCTTGTCTGGAGAGGTTAGCGTCACTTCCAGAGATGATATGGAGTCAGTATCAAAAAGGAAAAAGGAAAAAAGAAATCTGCTCACAAACAAACACATTTTTTGTTTTTTTGGAAAGGAAGACAGTGTACTGACATCTAAAATCTAACTTTATTTGATGTATGCATTGTATTTGGTCAAGTTAATATATTTAAATCAGGTGATATATAAATAAGACAATACATTCTTACAAAACAACATATCAGCAAAATCAATTTTGCATTGCAAAAGAGGCCGGCAATTACAGCTGCATAAACAATGCTATGAGATTGAGAGTGATTTTAAAAACTCCCTGCAATCATTAAACTAGAGATGTAAGTAAGATACTACATAACAATAAAAGGGGAGTAACATGGAAACTAGATGCAAAACTAAGAAAGTAGAGCAAACTGCAGAAATGATGATGATGACGATGATGAACTGGAGCACACAAGCAAGCAGCCATGAGGAAAATCCAGTGAGTCTTTCCGGGGACACTGTTGATCTGAGCCTTATTCTCAGAGAACTGAGGGACTTTCGTCGAGATAATAAAACTCAGCTTGAGGACATTAAAGCAGAGATTATTAATACTAAAGTCGGATTGGAGGAGGCAGAAGTTCGAATCGCGACGGCAGAAGAGAGGATTCAAAACACTGAAGAGGTACTCACAGGCGTGTTAAAGCTACACTCCAGAATTGAGGAGAAACTCATGGATGCACTCTTTCAAGCTGTTTGGACTGAAATGTGTGTTGAGAGTGTGTGTAAACAACCACCCCACAATGATAAAGATCCACCAGTAGTTTTCTTTTGATTTAAGGGAAACGCCCCCTCGATCAATCAGAATGCGTTTATGTTCGCGAGAATCATTCTTGATCCAGCCTCACCTACAGAAGCAGTGAGGATAATGTCTTTTAATGAATCTTTGCAAATCTCCTTTATTTATAATGTGCTATTTAGCAAGTTTCACTATGAATAAGGCTTAAAAAAAGATCTTCCGAGAGCGCCTCGGAAAAGAGGGGCGGGGTCAGCGGAGCTCGTGAAGATTTAAAGGGGAAGTACACAAAACAGAGTGATTTCTAAAGAGCTGTTTATGACAGGGTAACATTAGCGTTTTTAAAATTATCTTTGAGAAATTTTAAAACAAACTATATCACAAACTTTCCATTAAGACCCTAAATAATCATATTAGCTAGTGGAAAACTGGGTTTGTATGACTCCTTTAAAGGTCGTTCCAGATGAAATAATGTCAGAATATATGGAGTACCCAAAGGTGACTTTCTGACAATGATTCCCTTTCTAGAAAAACTTTTGGAGGAAAATGTAAATCTGAACGAAGACACAGCCCTTGAACGCGCACAGAGTACTGGGTAAACTGCCAACAGCAGACGCTCAGCCATAATCAATAGTGGTCAACTTTCAAAGCTTCACAACCAAAGACATTATACTTCAAGGAGAGGATTTACCTGGCAAGGAAAGCAGATCACTTTTGATAACGACTACGCTCCTAAAGTGCTGCAGCTGAGACGAGAGTACAGAGAGATTTTTAGAACAATGTACAGTATCCTGCCCGCTTGAAAGTACTTTACGAGGATGGAGTGAAGATTTATAACACAGTGGAGGAGGCAATGCGGGACATGTCAAAGAGAGGATCCCCAGTGCAATCGATCAGCCCACCAAACACGCTCATGGAGCAGATTCAGCGCATGACCTGGCAGAGGAATGTCAGGGCCACGGGTAGGTAATTGAAAAGCCCTCCAACATTCAAGGAGAAGCTGCAAACCTTTTGCAAGAAAAGACGCAAGTTCGCCAAGTTATGCATGGACGCGACCATTTGAGGATCAGGAAGGAAAGACCGACTACGATGCAGGGAAGAACACTGCATCCTTTAGATGTTTTCAAATAATGTTTTAAGATAATATACTGAAATAATTTTAGTAATAGTTTAAATAATAGTTTAAATATGAAATAAAACTGCCAGTAGATGGTGGAAAGTCAATGTCTTAATGAGTGAGTCATTCATTTATTCAACGATTCCTTTAAACAGCTGATTCATTCAAAGCGAGGAAGTGTATTTATTAATGGATCATTAAATCATTGATTCATTAAAACCGGTGATTCATTCAAGAACGAAGGAAGGGACAGTATTTAATAAACACGTATTATAATTTGTTTAAATGGATGATTTATTCAAGAAGGAAGCTTCTGATGGATATTTGAAATCAATGATTCGTTCAAAGGCAATAAACTAATTCAAAAGCAAACACTGCTAAATTTCGCTCATCAGCAAATACAATGTTAAAGATGTCTTTAAGACGTATGTCAGGTGTTTGTACACAGCAGATGCGGATCAAGCAATCTTTAACAAACATCTTGCAGATTAGTTAACTACCTTTCGATATATATATATATATATATTGGAATGTTGCTAAAATAAATAGTTTGCAACTGCTTGCCTTTAAAAAAAAGACTATAATTGTTTTCAGTGCTATCTGGGGTAATATCGACCAACTTATCTAACCACAATCGTGAAAGCTGGGCTCTGTGGGCTGCTAATTCATTTGCGGGAAGCACATTTCTTAATGTTGGTTATTGAAAAGTGCAAATCTTGATTGTAGAATCAACATGATTTCCCCCTTTAGTCGCTCATTTCTTCTGTGAGCTACTAGCTAGCGTCAGACGGTTAGTGTATTTCTGTTACAGCAGTGCTGGAATCCGCTCGGCTCGCTAATGTTAACAGCACAGTTGAGCTAACATCTCCACTTCTGCTGGCACGCTCACTCCAGCAGAGAAAGCGACCATCTGTCGGCCTGGAGCGGACTCAGCCATCAGTTCCAGCTTTAGCTTAGCGCTTTGACACTTCAGCCAGAGTCTTGCTACTATAAACGCTGACTTTACACCGAGTGAAATACTGCTATACTGCGTGCTACACAGTGCGTACTGCATATGGCTTAATCTTTTAAAAGAGAATGAGAGCGTATGCAGCACGAAATGCTAAACATTTTAACTGTATACCACATGCAGGTTTAAAATGAGTTATTATCAATGTGTTTAATAAAAAAATAAATAAGTGCAATAGTTTATGAGACATCATATGGTATGAAATGGAAATAATTTGACTTTGAATAATAATAATAATAATTCTTGTTGTTGTTATTACTGTATTATTATTGTTGTTGTTGAAACTATATTAAATTTATTTTAAAATATTTACATTTTACAGAATTATAAAACTACACATAGCACCAAATCAAATCACATCAGCCATTTGGCTAGCTGATATTCTACAATATTTTTAAAAAGGAAAAAAATAATGTATTTCTCCAAACCCAGGCCTTTCGAAGACATCTTACGCATCATGCTTTGTGTTTAGCAGCACATCACATGCCTATAGATTCACACGCAGCAGGTCCACACACAGACTGAGCATTGTGTTCAGAGGATTCTCCAGCTCTCTGCTGCCAGTCTGTGTTTACTCACAGGACAGCTGGTGCTATTTCATTATGTGTGTGTGTGTGTGTGTGTGTGAGCTCACGGTCATCTGTGGTTTGTCTGCGTGTTGTGATTTGTGTCATATCAGTTGTTCTGATTTTGAACCTGCTTATACACACACACACACACACACAGGCGGCTGGACGGTGCATTTGTCCTGATGTCCAAAGTCCTGCGGTGCGACTAAGGGCCAATTTAAAGGACATCTGTTGCTCTTGGCCGACATAACTGGCACACTGATGCAGAATACACACGGGACACTTGGACAGGAGACAGAGCCGAGCTCTAACACACACCTGTAGAAACACACACACACACTCAGAGTCTGGAATGTGGCTGAATTATGTCGCTGCTTATGTTTTAGTATTTGCATAAAATTGCATTAAAGTTTATTGTTTCATACAATGGCAGAGATAATGAAGTCATTGTTATTTTAATATTTTTTTAATTAATATTTTGAGTACATTTTTATTTAGTTTTTCAGTTTCATTTTTATTTAGTTTTGAGTAATGTTGTTGTCATTATTAGTTGTTGTTTTTTTATTCAGTTTTAGCATTATTTAGTATATAAACCTATTTATAAAAATATTGTATTTTTTCATACTTTGTCAGACCTTGAAGTATTATTGAGATACGATTAGTTTTTAAAAAATATTTCAAAAGAAAAAAAAATATAATTTTAATTTTTTATTTATAATATATATATATATATATATATATTTATTTATTTATTTATTTTTTCTCAGTTTTAGTTTTGGTTTTATCTTACATCAACAAAATAAATGAAAATGTCTTGCCAACTAGTTGAAAAAAATATTATATTTAATATTTATAATATTTAATATATTATATTTATCTTTTAAAACTTTTTATTATTTGCATTTACATTTTTTTTTTAGATTTTGGCAGACATAATTGAGTTTTCAGTTATTTCTTATCTTTGTCTGCCATTGTTATCAAAATATTTGTGTATATGAGTATGATATATGAGTAGTGGCATTAAATTGCATAATTGAGTACAATTATAATAAAAAAATGTATAAACATAGCAACAAATTAGATCATTATTGAGTACAGAGCTTAGGGTTTGGTATCTCAGACAATGCAATATAAAGGTCTACATTTCTCAGTTTGTCTCTCTCACTGCTGATATCACAGAGATTACTATACGCCTGTTTAGGTGATGATATACGCTGTTTTGGTGTTGCTAGGATACGCCATTCTGCAAGCCATCATGGAGAAGGCAGGTCAGAACGGTTGGCAGGTCAGTGCTATCTGTGTGGAGAACTTCAACGACGCCAGCTACAGAAGACTGCTGGAAGACCTGGACCGGAGACAGGAGAAGAAGTTCGTCATCGACCTCGAGGCAGAACGCCTGCAGAACATTCTGGAACAGGTCAGGATGACGTCCAGTGCATCACAAACTAGTCAACATGTCATAAAAACAACCCCACTTACTGCCTTAAAACACAATATTATTATGAACCATTCATCAGTGCATGTTATTCCAGAAAATAAATCATAATTGTTCACCAAAATGCAATACAATTACTTTTGAACTCCTCCAACCCGCTGTCATACAGATATTCATTATGGAATAAAATGGAAAGACCATTTCATGTTGACTATTTTAAATTATTCTGCTTTTTTTTTTTTCAATTAATTTAACATTTTATATATATATATATATATATATTGCTGTTTTGAACCATTTTGCTAACTGACAATACTTAAAAGTTAAATATGTATTAAAAGGTAGGTAATATCAAAATCTAAATATTTAGATGTTTAAAACTAAATTTATTTGATTGTGAAACTCTATAGTACTGCTTTTGATCAGCTTTGCTAACTGGCTTTGAAATTAATGTCAATATTTCACATTTTTTTCAATGTCTAAACTGTCAAATATTTTAATATTTGTAATCATTTCAATAAGTGATAAATGTATTTTATTCAATTATTTAAAACATGTTTAGCTATTTAAATAGGTAAATAATTACTAATTTATATTATATCTAAAAAATATATTTAAAAAGTAAAATGACTTAATTTAATGTTAATTTATCTAAATATTTAAATAAATACAGATATTTGTATTTACATAATATTAAAAAATATATAATACTATTTATTCCACAATATTTTTTACATTTACAAATGTTTATTAATTAATAGAAAATAATAATGACATGTTTAGATTTTTTTTTTATTTAAGTATAAAACTATATAGTACTGTAAGTTTGGCCAGACTTTTGAATTATATATATATATATATATATATATATTTAAAATATATAGATATAGATATAGATAGATGCATGCATATATGATTTGAGCTGTTCACATGGAGTGACACAATGCACAGTGACTCTGAATGTACAGATTGATTGACAAGCAGAGAGTGTATTTCTAAATGAGTTAAAAAGCATAGAAAAAACAATTTTTTTAGCGGTTTGCAGAGCCTATGACTGTCACAAAACCTATTCCAGTAATATCTGTCCAAAATGTAAATTGCTGGTAGCACCTTTAGAGGAATCACAAATCACAGCGAGCCGGAGGGATTGGTGTTTTACTCTCAGCCTGTGATTTGTTATTTTCTTTGTGACTGCGGAGAGTCTCGCTGCACAAGTTTAAATAGAATTTTTTCTACACTTTTTTTTTCATTATTATTCGATTAGAATCGATGATTAATAAATTACACTAATCATTTAATTATAATAGTAATAATATAATAATAATTTTATATTAAATACATACATTTATAAATACATTCATCGATTTATTTATTTTTTAAAATATAATTTATAATAATATAATTCATATTATTTTTATTAATAAAAATACTCATTTAGATTTTAGTTTTTAATTATTTAATTCATCAAAAATATCTATTTTAAATTTTATTAATAACCATAAAAATTTCCCAATATTACTTTTTTTACTATATGTTTAAGATTTCTTAAACATATAGGGGCAGTTTCCCGAACAGGGTTTAAGACTAGTCCTAGATTAAAATAAATGTAATGAGCTGTCTAAATTGGAAAAAGCTTGCACTGCGATACCTTAAAATACATTATTGTCATTGTTTGGTCTTAAAATGCTCCCAGTTAATGCTTTTTTGTAAGACATGTTTCTAAAAATTCTTAAATGTCCTAAATTAGCAAAGGTCTAGTCCTGGCTTAATCTAATTCCTAACCGGGAAACTGGTCCATAGTAAAACATTTTCTTTCTTTCTTTACTTCTGTCAAAAGCTTAGAAAAAATGTTACAAGCTTTTGAATGCATTTAAGCGCCTAATGTGTAGCAGCTCTATGTTTCTCGGGTGGTGATGATGTTTAACACGAGCAGCAGAAGGAGTCTCTGTGCACCTGATCTATGAACTCTGCGACTGAGGGCCGTGTTTCATTGTTGCATGCTCCGTCTGTTCCTTGGGCAGACCTCTGAGGTGCCCATCTATCAGCCTGACAGCAGACTTGGCAAATACAACCATTCACACACACACACACACACACACACAGTCTCGCAGTTGGACATAGTCAGGTACAACATCAACAGAATGTTCTCTCTCCATGCCCTGCCGGTCCAGCCAGCATCTTCCTCAAGCAGATGTGGATCTGGCATCTTATCTCACACAGATACCGCTTACACACTACACACATCTCACATTCAGAAAAAGATATCTCGCATTCTTAATAAACTTTGATTTCTTAATAAACTTTTGATTTCGCATTCTTGAAAAACATTTGAAAAAAACAATTCCCTGAAAGGAATAAGTCATATATTCTCACCCCTAGGCAATCCGAGATGTCGATGAGTTTGTTTCTTCATCAGGTTTGGAGAAATGTAGCATTGCATCACTTGCTCACCAGTGAATGTGAATGGGTGCCGTCAGAATGAGAGTCCAAACAGCTGATAAAAACATCACAATAATCCACACCACTCCAGTCCATGAGTTAATGTCTTAAGAAGATGTCTATCTGTAATTAAGATGTTATTTTACTTCAAACCAAGTCCTTAATCCATAATAACACTTGTGAAAAAGTGTTCTGGTCAGATTCAGGAGAAATCTGCACAGATCAAGCCAAAACAGCTCTAAATATGACTGGATTAAGGTGACTTTTTCACTGGAGGAAGCATTATTATGGGTTAAAGACTCCTATTTTGATCAAAATCTATAGGATAAACCATCTTAAGCTTTTCAGCTTTTGTCTTTTCCAGATATTAACTGATGAACTGGAGTGGTGTAGATTATTGTGATGTTTTCATCAGCTGGTTTAACTATAATTCTGATGGCACCCATTCACTGCACAGCATCCATTGCTGAGCAAGTGATGGAATGCTATATTTTTTACTTTTTTAAAAAGATTTCTAATCAAACTATTGCTTCTGGCTAGTCCATAATAAATAACAAAGCTTCTCCAGTGAAAAAGTCCACTTCAGGTCTGACTAAAGTGTTCTTTCCACATGATTTACATACTAGGACTTTTCAGAATTATGGGTAATGTAGTTTCTTAGGAATTCCACTGTTGAACACAATTATTTACAAACACAAGTTAAAATAATTCAGGCTTCGACAAAATCATATAGCATTGATTAACAACCTTGCAGTCAGTCTGCCTTTAAAGATTTGTGGGATATTGTTAAAATTCAGTTCAAATGTAAACTGTAAATCTGCATTCTATTTGCCACAATAATACAAAAAGAAATTCTTAAATGCACGTCCTGGAACCGAAACTCTGTAAAAATACTTACTTACATACACTTTTGGATGGATTGCTGAAGCGTGTAATAAAATAGTCTTTGTGATATTTACTCTTTACTCATTCCCTATATTTCTCTCTCTCTCTCAGATTGTCAGCGTGGGCAAACATGTGAAAGGATACCACTACATCATCGCTAACCTGGTGAGTGCTGGCGCGGTTTATCTAGTGATGGAGCACTGGAGGACATGAACAAATGTAGAGGACAGTGTGTCCTCTGGCTGTAATTCTCTGTGACGGAGCTTCGCTTTCCTGAAGAAAACCAGAACGCAGTATTATGTTTTTGGCACAACGATTCCTCAGATAAAGTGCGCTAGTGCTTTACTGAGAGACCGAACACCATTTTCACCTGCTGGATGATCATGCACATAAAAAAATACTATAGAAAGGGGGAAGTGAGGATGCAGGACATTGTTTTAGTTTGTTTATTAAGAAACCACCTTAGCAACCCTGTCAATCACCCACAACACCTTTTTGAAGTAATGAGGTTTTACAAGCAAGCAATCTAGTTATAAAAAGCTTATTTATTATGAACACGGCAACACCACCTCTCACATCTTTCTTTATGTATCTGTTTTTATCTTTTTCAAATTAATTTGTGCGAATCACATAGCAACCACCCAGAACACCTTAGCAACCCTGTCAATCAATCACCAACAACACCCTTTGTGTACATTTAAAATCTACTTACAAAAATAATTACAATAATATTTTTTTTTTATGTATTTGTGTCTTTTTGGAATTATTTTTTTATCTAAAATGTATTTTAATTCATATATATATATATATATATATATATATATATTTAATATAAAGTAATGAATTTGAACTAAATTAATACAATTAGTGTGTATTTATAAGCACCTCTGTCATTTATATATATATATATATATATATATATGTATAGTTTTAAGTCATTTAATATAATCTATTTAATTTAATGTAATAAATGGTAAAGCATTTAATATAAAACTTTTTTATATTTTAAATTGTAAGTCCAATTCTCCAATTATTTTTTACATTTATGTTAATTTTAGTGCTGTCAAACAATTAATCGCGATTAATAGCATCCAAAATCCCCTCAAACACCCTAGCAACCACATAGCAACAAACTAAACATCACTCAGATCATATTAGCAACCATAAATCAATCCCTAGCAACCGGCACCTCTCACATCTTTTGTTAATTCTGTATTTCTCTAAATAATTTGTGTGAATCACATAGCAACCACCTGAAACACCCTAGCAACACACGAAAATGAGTTTTGCACCTCTCATAAACCGTGAATCTCAATCTGGATGATGAATTCCTCTAAACTGCTATTTAGTCTGAAGGAATTTGTAGTCTTGGGGACTGTGACTGTGATGGACTGCTGAACCTGAACTTTGTTACGTGTGATTTATCGTTGCTTATTCTGTGCAGGGCTTTCGTAACGTATTGTGCGTTGACATTTGTTAGCGTCAGCATCTGGGATATTAAGAAATGTTATAACTTGCTCCATCTCACATTCATTCCATCAATCTCCCTTTGCCCACCTCTTTATCTTTTGAATGAATCGGCTGCATTCGCTCTGACTCTGATCTGCTCTCTGTCTTTCTCTCGGCAGGGATTTAAGGACATTTCTCTTGAGCGGTTTATGCACGGCGGGGCAAACGTAACTGGTTTCCAGCTGGTGGATTTTAGCAAACCGATGGTGATCAAACTAATGCAGCGCTGGAACAAACTAGACCAGAGGGAGTATCCAGGATCCGAAAGCCCACCCAGGGTAAGCAAATACATTTACAACATAATTAAACACAATCACAAAACAGAATAGCAAACAGTTTATTTTTCTTTCACTGAAGGAATTAGCACAAACGTGCTCGGAGGTCTGTGCTAAACGCCATTAAGTCTATTAGCGGAATAATTCCTTATCTGCTCAAACAGCGTGTTTGGAAATTGCCCGGCGAATGGCAGGTTTGTTTAAATCAGGTTGGAACCCTGATAATCCAGCCGGACGCATGTGGCAGAGCTCCAGGCACAGGTGTTTAGCCAATCAAACTGTGACAGGATGCATTCTTCCTCAAGCTTTAGCCAATGAGATTCAACAAGCAGCTTCCTGTGCAATATTTGAGTCAATTAAACCATGACAGACTGCAGCCGGAGCCATGTTTAACCTGTCTGTTTGAAGAACGTGTGTGATAAAGTCTAAATGCAAGTAAACACATGGTTGTGTTTTGAAGACTAGGAAACCATTCTAGTTTTCCAAGAGAGAAATTAACATTTAGCGGCGTAACTAAAATCTATTAAATAATAATAATCGGATTACTATATATTTACACATATTAAAAAGTATAATATTCTGTTTTTATCCACAAATATAAGACCTATTAATATGATTATTAAGATGCTTGTTATAGCATTTCAGATATTTTTAAGATTTATAACCTCACCTCATCGTGCTGTCCTCAGCTCAGAAACCTTGCTTTCCCTCTCTGTTGATAACATGGAGCTCCTTCTCTACTCCCATTGATTAGCACTTCCATGCTGCAGTCCTTGCTATAAATTACCAGAGGAACATTAGACCAATCTTTACGGGTTCATTAGAGCACACTTTACAGGCAAGAGCCCTGGCTGTCTCCATCTCTTGCTCGCTCTTGATTTTCTACATCTCACTCGCTGACTCCCCCTTTAATGATTGTTGTTTGTTCCTGTCTTTCCCTCAATGTTAATTGGATGTTATTATGCCTCTGTTAGAACCATAAATCTTGATTTCCGCTGATCAAGTTCATTCATAACGACGGGTGTCAGTGCAGCCCCAGCCACGGAGACTCGTTTTGTCTTATTGGGATGATTTACTCATGCAAATAGCCATGCTTTTGTATATGTTTATGGAAATAACAGCAGATGAAAATCCATTTTGATTGTTGAGGGTTTTTTTCTTGCTGCTAGTGGTACCTCGTAAAGAGAAAAACGATGCACTGTTTTCCCCAGCAATCTCTCTGGATTTTTACTGCTCTGTAGCAACAATCTGTACTACTTTACAGCTAAATAGCTTTTCCAGTAACAAGTAGCGGAGGTGCTACATTGCAGTTTTATGTCACATTGCATTACGCACGCAGCCTTACAAGCGAGCAGGCGGAGGCAATAATCAATGCGCTCACCTAGAATGCCCTCTCTGCTGCATTTACATCTACTTTAGGAACTAGGACGACTCTGCATTATACTTGATATGTGATTGTAAACAGGAAGCATGTGTAATGTAGTGTGAATAAAAGACACAAAATTCCTTTCACCTTCTTAGTACACATCATCATTGACTTACGATGGTGTGCTGGTGATGGCGGAGGCGTTTCGGAATCTGCGCAGACAGAAGATCGACATTTCTCGCAGAGGCAATGCTGGAGACTGTCTGGCCAATCCCGCTGCTCCTTGGAATCAGGGCATCGACATGGAACGAACTCTAAAACAGGTGAGAGCGGGTGAGATTGTGCAAGACAGGTGAGAGTTCATGGGATGCTGTGAGCCAGGTGAGAGTGGGCAGGACTATGGGCAAGGGTCGATGAGATTTTATCTCGATTTTATTTATTTTAATGAGAGTTGGTGCAATTCTACAACAGGTGTGAAATGACTGGACTCTGTAAGACAGGTGGGAGTGGGTGGGAATCTGTACAATAGGTGGGAGTGGGCAGGAGACAAGAATGAATGGGTTGCTGTCTAAAATACTGGACTGGATGAGACTCTATGACAGATGGGAATGGGCTGGACTCTGTAGGACAGGTGGGAATAGGCGGGACTATGAATGGTGGAAAAGGGTGGGACTCTCTAGAGCAGGTTGGAAAGGCGGGACTCTGTACAACAGGTTGAAATGGGTGGAACTTTGTATGACAGGTGGGAATATACGTGAAGTTGTATGGCAGGTGGGAATGGGCAGGACTCTGCAGCAAGTGGGAAAGGGCGGTACTCTATAAAACAATGGTTGGGAATCTGTATGACAGGTGGAACAGGGCGGGACTCTCTAAAGCAGGTGGGAAATGGAAATGAGAAAGGGTGGGACTTTGACAAAACAGAGAGGAAAGGGCAAGACTCTGTACGACAGGTAGTAATGGTTGGGACTCTGTACGATAGGTGGGAATGGGAACAAGACTAGATGGGAAGTGTGGCAGTGGGATGCTGTCTAAAACATAAAGCGTGGGTGGGACTCTGAAAGATGAGTTATACTGGACAGAGAACTACCTGAAAGGTGAGTGTGGGCCAAACTGAAAGGCAGATGACACTGGGTGGGACACTGTCTGACAGGTAAGATTGGTAGGGCTCTATACGACAAGTGGGAGTGGGAAGGACTTTTGGAAAAGGATTTCCTACAACAAGTAGGTGGGGCACTGTCTGAAAGGTGAGAGTGGGAGGGACTCTGAAAAGCAGGTGGGAGAGAGCATGATGCTGTCTGACAGGTAAGAGTGGGCAGGATCTCTTTGACAAGTGCGAATAGATTTGATGCTATTTGACTCTGTATGACAGATGGGAATGGGCAAAAATAAAATAGGGGCTTGGTAAGGATACATAAAATTGCTATTATATCTGACATGTTTTAACTCAACTAAAAGTTTTAATCCACTTAGCAAAAAAACATTAGCTATAAAGGATAACTCTGGTCCACATTTACCAAAAATTATTAATGTTCTGTCTTACTAATACTTCCCTTTGTATGTGTGTGTAAAGGTGAGAATCCAGGGTCTCACCGGGAATATCCAGTTTGATCATTATGGACGCAGAGTCAACTACACCATGGACGTCTTTGAGCTAAAGAGTAACGGCCCCCGCAAGGTCAGACACACAACACACTTTCATGCATTCAGGCACACACATGCATCCATTTATACAGATACACACTGTAATTTTACCCAGATGCCCATACGCACAGGATTGATCACCCCATCATCTATCATCTGCAGATCGGTTACTGGAATGACCTGGATAAATTGGTTCTGGTCCAAAATGAGCTCTCCATGGGGAACGACTCCGCTATGGAGAACAGAACGGTTATCGTCACGACTATAATGGTAATGTACACGCAACCACCAACATCTGAAGACTTACATGTAGCGCCATCTAGAGTAAGCATGGCTCATTACATCAGTTAGACATACTTGAATAAAACTCACTTGCAATGCTCTGGACTGTATTGGTGAGAAAAACAAGGAAAGAAAGCGAGCCAGTGAAAGAGAGAGAGAGCTGACTGTTAGTTTTAGTTTATTTATCATGTCATCAGTTAAGCAATAGATAAAGAAACAGAAGGGTTATACTGAAGAAAATAAAGTTCACATATGCGTTTGAGGTTGATGTTAACATTACCCATAAAGATGCACCACAGTAACCATCGTTTCCAACAAATCACCATAGTTGTAGCAGTCATTGTTAAGACTGTCTGACTCTGACTCAATTGGATTTTGGTCAGGGGTGTCAAACCTACTGACTGTTTTTGCCGAAAAGTCGGAGGTCTGTCACACTCAGCGATTAATAATGGATGAGATGATAGACTGAAAGACTGCCTGTGACATTTTTATTCCATTCTGTCACAAACTGCTGAAAAAAAGAGCAGGAGAACCATGCAAGCAATTATAATAAGCTGAATTTGATTAGATGAATGTACAGATACCCTAATATGACTGTGCATTCATTTTCAGTTCATTAATCTTGGGACATTTACTTTTATATTAATGCATTTGGTTGGTGCTTCAATCCAAGTCAATTACACTGCATTTATGCATTACTTGGGAATGCAACCCATGACCTTGGCATCATGTTCTGCTATTTAAGCTACATGAATGCTGTATTACACACAGAAGAAGCTCAAAATGATCACTGCTCAAAGGCCATGAGAGCCACCCACTTACTGGCTCAGGCTATTTTAAACTTGCTAAAAGTTGCATTTAAGTCAGGGGCATTAACAAAAGAGTTGAGTCACTATCCAACCTCTGATTCTACAACAGCTCTAACATTTGTAGGATCAATCAAAAAGCACAAAAACCCTAAAACCTCAGAACCTTTTAGCAATTTAAATTAGACAAGGTCAAGGAGTTCATATTTGAGAAAATAAGCATTTAAAATTCTAATTTATCAGTAATTGTTTTGAGTGTTTATTTAAAACATTTTTAATTTTGAAAATACCAAAATATTAGAATTTTCTTGCAATTCTGTGGTTATAACTCACAATTTACTTTACACAATAGCTCTATATTTACTTTGTATTTCAGAATTCTGCATTTAAATACTTTGTAATTCTATATTTATATCTCGCAATTCTGTACTTACTGTTTATTTCGCAGATCTGCGTTTATGTCTTGCATTTCCACGTTTAAATCTCGCAATTCTGCATTTACTGTTGATTTCGCAGTTCTGCGTTTATATTTCGCAATTCTGCATTTACTGTTGATTTTTCAGTTCTGCGTTTATCTCGCAATTCTGCATTTACTGTTGATTTCGCACTTCTGCGTTTATATCTCGCAATTCTACATTTACTGTTGATTTCGCAGATCTGCGTTAATCTCGCCATTCTGCATTTACTGTTGATTTCGCACTTCTGCGTTTATATCTCGCAATTCTACATTTACTGTTGATTTCGCAGTTCTGCGTTTATATCTCGCAATTCTGCATTTACTATTGATTTCGCAGATCTGCGTTTATCTCGCAATTCTACATTTACTGTTGATTTCGCACTTCTGCGTTTATATCTTGCAATTCTGCACTTACTGTTGATTTTGCAGTTCTGCGTTTATATCCTGCCTTTCTGCGTTTATATCTCGCAATTCTGCATTTACTATTGATTTCGCAGATCTGCGTTTATATCTCGCAATTCTGCATTTACTATTGATTTTGCAGATCTGCGTTTATATCTCGCAATTCAGCACTTACTGTTGATTTCGCACTTCTGCGTTTATATCTCGCAATTCTACATTTACTGTTGATTTCGCAGATCTGCGTTTATCTCGCAATTCTACATTTACTGTTGATTTCGCACTTCTGCGTTTATATCTCGCAATTCTGCACTTACTGTTGATTTCGCACTTCTGCGTTTATATCTTGCAATTCTGCACTTACTGTTGATTTTGCAGTTCTGCTTTTATATCCTGCATTTCTGCGTTTATATCTCGCAATTCTGCATTTAGTTTTAATTTCAGTTCTGCTTATATATCTTGCATTTCCGCATTTATATCTCACAATTCTGCATTTACTGTTGATTTCGCAGTTCTGCGTTTATATCTTGTAATTCTGCATTTGCTGTTGATTTCACAGTTCTGCCTTTATATCTTGCATTTCTGTGTTTATATCTCGCAATTCTGCATTTGCTGTTGATTTCACAATTCTGTGTTTATATCTTGTAATTCTGCATTTATTGTTTATTGCTCAATTCTGCGTTTATATCTCGCAATTCTGCATTTACTGTTGATTTCACAGTTCTGCGTTTATATCTTGCATTTCTGCGTTTATATCTCTGACTTTGTCTTGCGGGATTTATCCTGTGTGGGAAAGAAGCTTACACAGAACATAATATGATATTGAACCAATGCTTTAATTTAGATTTTATGCTAAATGTTATGTATTAAGTATGTTTTATTATTACATAAATATATACAGCCTATCCCTAAAAAATATTTAAATTTTTTTAAAATTGCTTTCCATTTTTTACAGTTTTACTGTAGTAATAACGGTATTTTGGTGGAAACTATGGTCAGTGTGGTCAATTCCTGTAAGGGTTTAAACAGGGAAAAGAGCGATAGAATATTATACCTTAGCAGGCTCCTCCTCTCTCTCTCCTTCTCTGTCTCTCTTTTCTTTTCTGCCGTGCGCTTTTTAAGGCGATGGAGAATTTTACCTCTGCAGGATCGTCATCGTTTCCATCACTGCTAAAGAATCCGCTGTTCAGACACTGAGTGGAGAGAAGAGGACAAGACAGCTGTGAGACACCAGAGAGAGTAATGATTCAGCTGTTTTCAGACCCTCTTCAGCTGGGACTGCAGTGTTAAACATTCACTAACATTCAGCCCACGTACTCGAGGTGCAATGCCAAGGGTGTAAAAAGCAGCTTCGTGGGTATTTCGATTTGTCTTCTTGTGATTGCTTGCCCTTGCTTTATGAATTACATAGTTGGCATTTAAAGGCATCATGAAATCCAAACGGACCTGACTATCGTAACAAATGTCCCTGCTTTTGTTGCCACAATACTTAAGTGCATGTTAATCTAAAAAATGCTCTTTAAAAAAAGAAGTAACTTTCTCTGCCTACACAACCAATTTTTTTGGGATCACATGGACATTTATACAGACTAATAATATTAATTATCTGATTACATAAATTCGAGCCCAACTATTCATTATTTCCCCACATAATATTCTGTCTTACTCAGACATATTAAATATTACAAATTATTTTATTATTGAAGACTTGATGATTAATGGCATCCAAAATAAAAGTTTTTATTTACATAAAATATCTGTGTTTACTGTGTATATTTATTATTTATACAGTACATAAGCACAAGCATGTATGAAAAACATGTTCCGTTTATATGTTAAAATGTATATATGGTTTATATGAATATAAATATATACATGCAAATACATGTAAATATATAGATATATTATGTAAACAAACTTTTTTTTATGTGATTAATAGTGATTAATCATTTGACAGCACTAATATATAATAATATAATAATTCAGATTGGTAACATGTTAAAAATAAAATGTATAAATTTTAATAACTAGAATGCTGCCAGAACAAATACACTGTTTTTAAACCATTTATCAGATCTTAGTAAGTAAAATCAAGTCCTGTCATTTATTGTTTTAAATGCTATTCAGTAATATTTTATATTAAAGCAGGTGATATATCAATAAATATATATATATATATAAAATCAGTGATGTTAAATACAAATACTTTTTTACTGAAAGTTGCCACTTCAGTGCATGTTATTGTAAAGAAAAAAAAAGGTTTTTAATTAACTTTAATTAACTGTAATAACTTTATAGTCTGCTGATTTTATCATGGCAAATGATTTAGTTAAACACTGAAAAATCTGATCAAATCAGTCTTTATGTATAACGTTCACTTTGTAAGTCAGAGCTTTATGGCAGTCTTGTGACGTCACATTATTGTGTTGCCTTTAAATGTCCAGAAAAACATCAGAGGATTGTGTTTCTTGAAGGTGTTATTACCTGAGATGCTGTTTTCCGTGTTAATGGAGGATGATGTCTATTATTTATGTCACAACGAAATGAACCACTAACAAAAATGTTGCCCTAAAACTCTGAAGTGCAGGCATGATTGTATATCACACATCATGCATCATACAAAACTGAACTGAGAATGCGTTATAATGTCCAGATCAATGCCTGAAACCTGTTTGACTCAGAATTCGCTTCTTTTTGTGACACACCTTATAGCATCTCTATACCAAACACAGCTTGTGTCTGTCGTTACGGTGACAGTTTTGCAAAATAGTTTTATTTTTGCCCAGATTCAGTGAGTCACAGCCTTTACTGAGAATTTAAAAGCCTGGTCTCTCGTCTCTGATGAGGATTTCATTCTTGGTTACACACACAGTGGCCGCTGAAGAGTATGTGTTGTTCCTGAAAAGACAATATGGACTAAAAACGCACACTATTTATTTTCAAAGTAAAGTTGACGCCGTCATTACATGCAATATTACAGGTTTTTAAAACTTGTTGGAACTGTTCATTTTAAAATTAAAAGGCTATAGTTATTTCATTTCACTTCAAACTGTGTAACTAAAGATATTTAGCATCTATATGCATACAACAAAAAACTTTTTGGAGGTCTATTTTATGATCTGCATCTATAAACAGTACTATATTATAGTTTCAAAATATATCCTAAAAAGTACAATTAAATCATATAAAATATTAAAAACTAAATCCAAATAAAAATTTTAACTTTTTTTTTTTTTTTTTTTACATGTATACTATTTGACAAAAACTAGAGTATATTTACTTTAAATGCTTTCTGCTCTGTAAATATACATGTATTTTTTAATAAAACTATATATTTACTAGTAAAAATTGTAATATTCAGTGAATGAAAAACAAAAAAGGGACTTTTTAGATTTAAAATAAATAAAAAAATCAAAAATAAATGTAATAAAGCTGACATCAGAGAGCCGTGAAGTTGCAAATGTGCCGTTAAATTATAATAATAATTATAATTTATAATAATTTTCTAAAATATAATAATTTTAAATCGCAGAGGGAAGCTCACATTTAAGGTCAAATAAAGTTTGTGAATATGTGGTTCGGCTCCGTCTAAAAATAATGCTATTGTACATTTCAAACATCTTGCTAGTAATTTAATACCAATTAATGTGAATATAAAAATGATTAAGGCAATAATAGCAAATAATGAAAAATAGGAATCAGCATAAATATACAGAGAAATGAACCTGACCTTCTTTAGCCTCGGCAGTGTTTGCCTCCGGGCTCTCAGATTTCCCACAATCCTCTGCAGAGTCACATTCAGCTTTCTGATATGAATCACAGCCACATTAATTCGGGCTAAAAACATCATTAACATATCTGCTGCGTTATATCAGCAGAGCAGGCCGTTTCGTGGAGACTTTAAATGAGAGCTGTTTAATTACACAATGTGAGCACAAACAAACTTTCTATAAATAGACACGTTAATTAATCCGATGAGAGTTCTGGAATCGATCGAGCGTAAGTGTGACAGATGCAGAGCAACGTATTGCGATGTGCAAGCAGCACATGCAGATGTGTGTGTGTGTGTGTGTGTGTGTGTGTGTGAATAACTGATAGCTGTAATTAGTGTAACTCCAGGCTGACGTGTTGGTTCTGTGTAACGTTCATTAACCTCACGCCTGCAGACAGCAGCTCATCTATCCGCTCACGTTTGTGTCCATTCATGTTTTCTATCATCTCCCTTTAATGTCCTTCATGGCTGTGTCCACCCACTCACTGTTTCAGAGGAATCATTCAGGCATAATTTAAGGAATAGTTCTCTCCAAAATTAACATTCAATGAAACTTTATCCTCACCCTCAGGCCAGAAGAGTTTGTTTCTTCATCAGATTTAGAGAAATGTGGCATTCCATCAATGGATGTGAATGGGTGCCGTCAGAATGAGAGTCCAAACAGATGATAAAAACAAAACAGCCCAGCAGTTAACATCTGGAGAAGACACAAAGCCATCATTAAGATTTTATTATTTAAACGTTAAACCATTGCTTCTGGCTAAAATATGTGTTCATAATCCATAACAATGCTTATGTCATCTCTTTTATCAAAATCTAGAGCTTGTGAATGGTGCTTGATCTGTTCGGGTTTCTCTCTTGATTGACCACACCACTTTCTTAACCTTAGAGATCTGTATTTTATGATCTATACTGCTAAAAGTATTCTAGATAAAAGATTTTCTAGCTTTGTTTTGTCATTTTCATCCCAAATATCTCAAGAAATTCTTAAATCAAGAAGGATTTTCTAGACTTATAATCTTGTTTTCAGAAAGAACAAGTGAAATTAAGAACGTTTTTCCATGAAACAAGGAAAATAATCTGCCAATGGGGTAAACTAAATATTCTTGTTTTCTGTTTGAAATAAGATTTTGCTTGTTCTAACCAAAAACTATTTTTCTACATTTAAAAACATTTTTACTTGTCTAGAAAATATTTCTAGATATTTCTAGAAAAAAAAAATCTAAGACAAAAGCATTTTTTGCAGTGCATGGTCAGGTTTGACAAACTGTGCTTAACTTAAACCAGGACTAGGCCTAGGTTAAATGTAGATATTTAAGCAACTTCTACAAAAAATCTCCCTTCGAAGAAAACGTCACAGGTGTGCATCTTGACACAGAACAACAACACTGACATGTTTTAAGAGGTGTCAGTTGAGATAGCTCAGATGTGCATTTTAGTCTAAGACTAGCTTAAAAGGTTAGTTCACCCAAAGATGGAAATAAGCTTGTCTTTTACTTACCCTTGAAGAATCATAGGTGTGTGTGTGTGACTTACTTTCTTCCTTTATAATCTTAAAAACATGCATTAAATCGCTACATAAGGCATTGTTTATCTCCTGCAGCCGTGTGAGGGACATTTATTGCATTTGCATGCACTTTATTTAATGTGTTTTAGACTTTTAAAGAAACCACTTGCCTACTGCAATGATACATTTCATTTTAATATTACTCTGATTGGATTCGTCTAAAAGCAGAATGTCACACACACATAAGATGCTTCTAAAATAAGTAAAAGACAGGCTAACTTTCATTTTTGGGTGAACTAACCCTTTAAGCCTTGTCTGTGAAAATATCTGTTAACAGCATTACTGAAATGCTGGCAATAACTACAGATAATATCTATTAGCTCCAGTCTCATGCCAGCATTTTTATAATGTGTTATGTATAAGGTGTTATAGTTCAAAATGGTTTCATATTTTCTTAATGTTTTTGCAGAGCTTTCTTTCTTTTCCTCTTTGTTTCTATTGATTGTATATTTATGTTTACTTGTAAATAATATAAAAAATTATATAAAAATATATTACAAGTAAATTTACTTAAAACACTTCTTGTTCAGTAAGATTATTTATTTAATGAATGAATGGTAAATATATAAACAATTTGTTTAAAAATTAATCACAAGTGTATTTCTTCTAAATATACTTGCAATTTCTTTATAAATTAGTTAATTAATACACTTCTGAGTAGATAAATAAACAAGTATTTTCTTTTAAAAATTACAGGTATATTCACTCATATTATAAACACATTATATAAACATATTATAAACATTTTCAGTAAAATTATATATATATATATATATATATTATATATTATTTATATATTAAGTATTACATTTTAAATATTATTTCATATATTTACTTGTAAACATAGAAATTATTTATTTGAAAAAAAATACCTTTTGTTCAGTAAATATACTGGTATTTAAAATTTAAAAAATGAATTAGTAAATAATTTATTTTTCAAAACTCAATAAATACAAGTACACTCAACTCTAAAGACTCTTTGAATTAATTTATACACAATAAGGGACAATAAGAAATAATTTTCTATAGTAAATCGACAGCACATCACAAATAATGTCATCCACAGACATCAAGTCTAAAATAGCTTGTATTATTCTTATAACATCACATTTACGTTCTGCTCTTGTGTGCCTTCATATCCAGATGAATGTGTTTATCAGTGTCAAAGAGAAACAGAAAGTCAGAACGAAGCGCTATACACTGTGTGGTGATATTTTATTCCGTTTCTCCATTGAACACCTCTCTTTTATAAACAATGTAAAATAATCGACTGTCAAATGAATGTATTTTGACATTTAGACTGTCTAATTGTATTAACTTGATTTAATGCTCAGAATGCTTTTTCTTGTCAGAAATGATCTCTTGATTTCATTTTCATCATGTGAACTTGTTTATTGTAATTAAATAATTTGATTGCTATGCCCTGTTGATTAAAGTGATTAAAGTGATATTTGCACTTTGCCTCTATAATAGCTCATTTAAATGTAAAATGTCATACATGTGTGGAAATGATGCAAATAAATGTTTTGATTTATAATGATAATCTTGTGTTGTTTTATGGCCCCTAGAAGAGTGCAATGTTAGTGGTGTACTACACATTTATGTATGAATTTAGCTCTGTGAAGTCACGCTATGTGATTATGAGAATTTATGAAGTTACTATATTAAGAAAATAACTATCTAAGAACCTAGAAGAACCTTTTTAAGCTCTCCAAAGAACCTATGAGGCCTGAAATGATTCTTGAAAAGAAGTCAGTCTTCCAGTGGACTTTTATTTTGAAAAGTGTAATTAATTATACAGTTTAATTTTGAGGTCAGCTTGACCATCCCTGCCCACCTCTGTCTGTGTGTGCGTGTGTGTGTCTGTGTGTGGTGTGTGTGTGTTTAGGAAGGACCGTACGTGATGCTGAAGAAGAACTGGGAGTTGTATGAAGGAAATGACCAGTATGAGGGATACTGTGTGGATCTGGCATCCGAGATCGCCAAACACATCGGCATCAGGTACAAGATCTCCATCGTTCCTGATGGAAAATATGGAGCCAGAGACCCAGAGACGAAGATCTGGAACGGCATGGTTGGGGAGCTGGTGTACGGGGTGAGATATATACATATATATCAGTCATACAGGGTTATTTACATTTGTATTTACAATTTACAGAAAAATCTTGTCATGTTTTATCAGGAGCATTACCTTTTTTCCCCACACATCAGACTTTTTTTTGCACGTGCATCAGATGGAAGAGCCTGAAAAAATTGTTTTCCAACATTTTATCTAAAAAAAGGCTACATTTATGATATATGATATGCTATAGAAATGTAAAAAAATTTAATTTATCATTACTTATTTTTAATAAATTTTTTATATATTTAGCAGCAACCTAAAAAATTTAAGTATATTAAAATCTTTATATTTGAAATATGTATTTCAAAGAAAAGTTTTTTTATTTATATTTAGGCTAAACACTTTTCATTCAGTAAATATCATTATAATTGAGTAAATATGCTTGTAATTGATTTTGAAGTACTGATTTATATTTTCTCTAGTACGTATATAACCAATTTATTTAAAAATATAATTATATTTTATAATCTATTACATTTTTGGAAAAATGTATAACTTTATAATCCGTTATAACTTTACTTTACCAAGTTTGTTAGCAATAATTATAAGTTTACAATAAACAACACTTCTATAACATTTCTTAGTTATTAGTTAATGACAACATTTACTAATACATATTTAAAATACATCTTATAAAATTAGTAAACTGAACTTGCACAAACAATTTGATTTGTATTAGTTAACATTAAAAGAAACTAATAAATAAAAATAAAATGTATATATATATATATATATGTATATATAATTACTTTTTTGTTGCTAACCAGTGTTATTATTGTTAACTAATACCGAAAGTATTAAATTTAGTGTTTGGCACCTTACTACCTGAAATTTAATAAAATAAAATAAAATGTTCAAAAGCATTACACAACAATTGGAAATGTTGCCTTGGCAACTAATTGTAATAAATATATTTATGTTGAAGTACTAGAAAATCCTCAAACTAATGAAAAGCTAAACAGCAACATTAAAATATTTATATAAAACATAAAATAAACTATATATTTATATACTAAAAATGTTATATTTAAAACAAGCTAAGAACATACTCCAAATATAAATAAAACTATAAAATAAACTAAATAACACTGAATAGAAATGTTAAAAAATAATAAAAACCACATAAGCATGAAACAAATTACTAGTTAAATGAAAACTAACAAGTTAAGCAAATTAAAATAAAAGCAAATTCAAAATATTGATAAATACTGTAATAGTAAATAATTCTACAATAATTATACAGTATATACTTTTTATGATATAAATTATATAGTCTATTTATAATACGTACAGTAAATAGTGCATGTATCTAAAAAACAAATCGTAATTATAAAATATATTCTAATAAATAATTAATCTCAAACGGATGCTAACAAATGATTTCCTATGGTAAAAGCATCACCAACAGAGCATAACAGCAGGAGAAGCCGATTACTCCTGTTTGCTCAAATCGTTTGCAGACAACTGTTGACATATTTAATCTAATCATCTAAGTCAATTTGCATCTTTAATTTTCCATCAATAAGACGAGACACGTCGTAAAAAATGACAACAAATAAACACAAAAATTAGAGGCAGGAATTAGTTTCTGTAATCCAACTGCAGCATGTCTCATTCCAGCATGTTAATGTTGGGCTTGACCAGATGAGTTTGTGCTGCCAGAGCTCAGGGCGTTTTCTCTTTTAAACGCAGCCAGAAGTATTAACACCATTATTCAGCGCACAAGTACATAAAATCAGACAGTCATACGTCGCCTCTCTGACACCTCGCTGAGACTCCAGCAGAGAAAGGCAAACGCTCTTGCCGCCGAGTGTTAATGAGCTCAGGGAGAGGACAGATGCGCTGCTTTCTGCCCCATTAAACGCTCTCATCCACCAACCTGCTCTCTAACACACAAACACGCCACTCAGTCTCCACAACCAGATTTATAGCTCTGACAATAACATATAAAGCTTTCATGAGAGAGCAGAGGGTGTTAAACAACTCGATATTAGACGCTCTCTTGGTCAAGTGTTCTGCCGTCAGATGTTCTGTATGATGATCGCTCATCTGTGAATTTGACCGTTCAGCTAAAACTGAATGTGAGGAAAGTTTATGCCATCTAAGATGTGGAGGAGTGGATAAGAATGTAGCATTGCCTCACTAGGATGATCTGCAGTGAATGGGTGCCATCAGAATGAGAGTCCAGACAGCTGATAAAAACATCCACAGCACTCCAGTTCAGCAGTTAACATCTGGAGAAGACGTTTTAACTCCAAATCAAATCCATGATCCATAATAATACTTTCTCCAGTCAAACACAGTCACATTTGCTCAGATCATTTCAGTTTATGCACAATATTCATTCATTCAAAATAATTTTGTTGTGGCAGAAAAAAGTTGCAACTTTGGTTGCCAGAATTATGTAAAAATAAAATACAATCTTTTTAGAAGAACCATTTTAGTTTGAAACAGAATTAGTTTAAAACTCATTCATTTAAAACTTAAATTTAAATGAAAATTGAAATGGTTGCCTTGGCCACTAACTAAAGAAAAAATTGACCTAAATTAAAACTGAAATTGAAAAAAAGCTATATAGAAATGACAAAAGCACTACATTAGTAGCCTTAAAAACTTAACTAAAATAAAAACTTTTTAAAAGAAAGTTTAAAACTGCAGTAAATTTAAATGAAATTTGGAATGGTTGCCTTGGCAACTAACTGAACAAAACATTGACTTAAATTAAAACAAATAAAAAACAAAGCTAAATAGAAATGACAAAAGCACAAAATAAGTAGCCTAAAGCGAAACGAAACTAAGTCAAACCAAAATAAAATAGAATAAAATAAAAACTTTAAAAGAACACAGTTTAAAACTGACAAAACTGGTGGAAAAAAGAAATGGTTGCCTTGGCAACTAACTGCACAAACAAATTGGCTTAAATTAAATCTGAAATAAAAAACAAAGCTAAATAGAAATGACAAAAGCACAAAATTAGCAGCCTAAAATAAAATAATAATTAAAAATAAAACCTTTTTAAAAGAGCAGTTTAAAACAGCAGTAAATTTAAAACGCAATTTTAAACGAAATATGGAATGGTTGCCTTGGCAACTAACTGAACTAAAAATGTACTTAAACAAAGCTAAATAGAAATGACAAAGCAAAATAAAATAGAATTGAAATAAAGACTTTTTAAAAGAACATTATCTTTTTTCCCAACAAAGCCTAAAACCAGGAAAGAAAAGCCGATTACTCATGTTTCTCAAACAGACCACTGTTGACTTATTTCATTACACCAAAACTGAACTTAATTAACAGTGTCAATATGGCAATATAAAGCCCTTCAGTATGATCCTGATCATTCTTCAGGGTTTATTTTAAGGCAATGGCTGGCTAAATGTAAATCTTCCTCTACATCTTAATAGCAAAATGTAAAATTCTATATTTAGGTATTAAACCTGCAATTTTGAAGCAATATCAAAAAGCAGAGACAGAGACTGATCGCTAATATCAAGGAAAATGTGCAGCAGATTTGACAGCCAGCCAGATTTGTTAAAGCATTACATAAAAATTAAAACCCAGACCGTTGTGATTACATCACTGTCAATTTTAAGAGAAATTCATTTATTTATTCGCTTATAAAAGACATTAAGTAAACTGCATTCAGCAGCATCATTTACAGCACCACAACACATATATTACATTTTCCTCAGCATTCAGAATGAACGTGATCTGATACAAAGACTGAGGACTGAGAAAGAACACATAATTGAAATAAAACCATACTGTACCGTGCAATATGATTCAAACAAATGACTCTGAAGAGCAGGTTTTAACACAGATTTAACACAAAAACATTATAAAATAAGTTAATAATAAATAATAATAAACATTTATATATATTTTTATATTATATTTTATTTAGAAAAGTACAATGTATCATTTATATATATATATATATATATATATAATTACTATATATTATATTAATTCTATACTGTATTACAATTTTATTTATAAACTTTTGCACATAATTCTTTTTATAATAAATAATAATTAAATTAATAATTTAAATAAATTATATATTTTTATTGTTATATGGGTCAGGGTTAGTTATATATTATAATAGCGAATGATTTATTAATTGCATTAAATATTACTATTTTATGTATAAACTATTTTTGACTGTATATTAAATGTATGTTCTGTATTTTTTTTTATATTCTATTCTTTTAAAAAATGTAGTCTCTTCAGCACATAGTTAGGACACATTTTTATTGATTACGTTTTTTTTGGTACACAAATGTGTAAAATTGTCTTTTAGACCATTTTCCGTTTTGCACAACATTAATCTTAAAGCTGCTGGGTTTGGTTCAAGGCTTAAAACTCCTCACTGAAGAATTTTTTGCAACGCAGCTGCATGGAGAAAATAAATGGCAAACACATTCCCAGCACCAAGGTCGCTGAAGAAGCGCACACACACACACACACACTCTCTCTCTCTCATTCAGAGGAGGATGTCACACACAACCGAATCGTTCATGCTTTACAGTGCATGCGAATTCAGACATTACTCACATGAAATTACATGAGCCAAATCTTTTCTTCTTTTCAGCTTGCAAAATTGCAGAAAACGTTAATTACGAGCTGCGGGCTCCTCGAAGGATTATTAGGGGAAAAAAAATACAGAACAGCATTCTGTAAAGAAAAGACGCTCGGCTTCAGCCTCTGCATTGAGCGGCTCGTCTCTCGCTGTGTTTCAGTGTTTCTGAATGCGACCTCTCACTGGCACCAACACTGGATCGCTCTCTGTGTTGCCACAGGCCTCTAATTAAATCTAACAGTGAAACAACTTCTTGTATTCCTACAGGAGGGCCGAAAGATGGCCGACTTTCACAGCGACCTTTCACTGATATTAAACCACTGAAGCGCTGTAAATATTACTGCGGCAGGTCCCTGAGACGCCCGTTCATTGATAAAACCATATCCATTCACAACCCCATTGAATCCTGGGCTTTTTATAAACTTGTGATATGCTGTAAATGTGATTTAAAAAAGGAAGTTCATTGCAATTTTTTTCCTCAAAGACCTTTATCGTCTAAACCCCCTAAAGAAGAAGTAACAGTAACACAAGTAAAATATTTCAATTTCATTTTTTTGGTTTACTTTCTATTCATCAAAGAATCCTGAAAAATAAATTGTATCACTTTCCACAAACATATTTGTCAGCACAACTGTTTTTAACCTTGATAATAATCATAAATGTTTCTTGAGCAGCAAATCAGCATATCAGAATGATTTCTGAAGATCATGTGACACTGAGGACTGGAGTATATAAAATATATATATATATATATATATATATATATATATATATATAGAGAGAGAGAGAGAGAGAGAGAGAGATTATATTTTATATAATAAAAACTAAATATACATTTTCCACTGAAATATCCTTTTAAATTTACAACAAAGAACTGAAAACTGAAAAATTATAAAAAAAATGAATCACCTCAATCTTAGTAATGTGCATTGCTAAGGACAACTTAAATTTAGACTTAAAAAAGCGATTTCCTCATTATTTACATTTTTTAGCACCCTCAGATTTTCAAATCCTATTTCTAACAAACCATACATCAATGGAAAGCTTATTTATTCAGCTTTGTACATTTCCAGCTGATATATCATTTTAAATATATAACTCAAAATTATTCAAAAAATAAATCACCTCAATGTCTGCCTGAGTTTCCAGTTTTGACACCAAAAATGACTCATTTTTGCAGCTTCATGTCACTAAGTAATAAGAACGTTACCCTCTGAAGCTCTGAATGTTTTTCTTCCTCCACAGAAAGCGGAAATCGCTGTGGCCCCTTTAACAATCACTCTGGTCCGGGAGGAGGTGATTGATTTCTCCAAGCCCTTCATGAGTCTGGGCATCTCCATCATGATCAAGAAGCCTCAGAAGTCCAAACCGGGCGTCTTCTCCTTCCTGGACCCGCTGGCCTACGAGATCTGGATGTGCATCGTGTTCGCCTACATCGGCGTGAGCGTGGTGCTCTTCCTGGTCAGCCGCTTCAGCCCGTACGAGTGGCACACCGAGGAGCCCGAGGAAGGCTCCGACGGTCCGCCCAGCGACCAGCCCCCCAACGAATTCGGCATCTTCAACAGTCTCTGGTTCTCTCTGGGTGCCTTCATGCAGCAGGGCTGTGACTTCACTCCCAGGTGAGAGCTGGGAGCATCTCAAAACAGCTGAAGTCAAAAGTTTACACCCCCCTTGCAGGATCTGCAAAATGGTCATTATTTCACCAAAATAAGAGATAGGGAGCATTAAAAAGCATTAGTACTGACTTAACTAAGATATTTCACATAAAAGATGTTTACATATGTGACCCTGGAGCACAAAAACAGGCATCAGCTGCACATTGATTAGTAATATGCACTGCTAAAAACTTAATTAGGATTTTCTTGCCCCTCTTGTTATGAATATTTATTCATTTGTTTGTTTTTCAGTCTATGTTCACCGTAAAAGCTTTCTTAATTCACTTTCTCGCATAAGCATCAGTTTTTTCAGAAATGTCTCCAGTAGGTGTGATCTCTAGTAAAGCACACAGCAGGTATTTTCTGGTCTAAAGCGGATCATTCCTGTGCTTTTTTCTGCGCTGACCAAAAGGCTGCCCAGAAGCCCAGGCACCAAATTAAAGTTAGACTTTGGCGTCTGCGTCCAGAAAGAAACCGCAGGCTCACCGTCGCCGCTTCCTTCAAGACAAACATTAAACTTTCATCCCTGCAGCTGCATGGCAGAAAATCACACTTTATTTTTAGAATATTTATAAGAATAAAGCATTTTATTATTGATAGCCAGAGAATGCGGCGCGATGAAAAATTGATGCTCGGGGTCGGGGGGAAGGTGGCGCCTCTGAACTGCACAAAATTACCAGAGTCTGTACCAAAAAAAACAAACAGAAGCAATGCAACGAGCGACACTGTGAATGAGAGAATGTGTTCTGCTGGAACAACGCTATCACAACCTTTCTTATGAAACATTTACGCTGCCATATCATGGCTCGCTGTGTTAAACCTGTGTCTGACAGCACGCAGAATTAGCCGTACTAAATGACACGGTTCCTGCCAAACGCCAGGCGGTTTGACCCTCAGAGGCTCACAGATCCCCGTTGGACGCGGACAATGGTTCTGAGAGGTTAATGGTGTCAGAAGCGCTCAGATTTTCAGAAACAGTGGCACTGACATTCGCATTGGCCTAGTCAGCAGCTCTGTGCATTAAAGTACATTACTGATCCACACACACACACATCAACTCTCTCATACATTACCCACGAAATATGCTGAGAGACTCAAATGAATGTACTTCACTTTCTATTATTTAAATGAATGAATACTGTGGCACTATTACAGTTAAAGTCAATTTGAAATCACTGTTGAACCCACTTATCTTTTTTTTTTAACAAGAATAAAAAGACGCACACAGTTATTCACACACACACACACACACACACAGATACATACCAAACCTATACACATATATATATGAGTAGTTGACGAATAAAAATTGCACTTTGTCCTATGTATGACAAAACAAAACTGTAAAAAAAAAATTGACACACAAACATAAGAAAAATGTATCTTCATTCTTAAGAGTTACAAATGGCATGAGAGAGGTTTATCTTTAATATTAAAGGTTTAAAGGACACATTGATGTCAACTATTTTTATATTTATTCTTTTCAACATTTATTTTTATTATTTAACTTTATTATTAACAAAAATCACTCAACTAAAATTTGAAATAAAATGTAATTTAAAAAACATTAAAAAAATGTAAAAATGAAGGTTACAAAAACAATAAAATCGCAAAACTTGAAAACTGAAAATATTAAAATTATAATAATTTAAAAATCAAATATTAAAAATATGAATTAGTAATATACAAATGTCAATGATACTAAAATAAAATATATAACTTATAATAAACAATTACATTTTGTTCAGAATAATATGTACTGTATAATAAGCTCGCATATTCAAAGAGCACTTAAAAAAAAAAGTAATATTTTTAAAAGAGTAGCCTGTGTATATAATGATAAAAAAATATTTAATTTTGCACAAAATAATTTTGATTTAAAATGTAGCCATGTACTGAAAGAGAATGTGCTATTCTCCTGGTTTCTCAGACAAGGCTTAAGCTAGTCACAGACTAAAATGCATGTTTGAACTGCTTCAACTGAAAATATCTTGCTCTGACATATCATTAATGTCTTAATTTAACTAAAGCCTAGTCCTGGTTTAAGCTAAGCCATGTTTGTGAAACTGGGCCATTGTGTTGATAATAATAATATTATTGCATTGAATTGTGAAACCAAGATTCACACCCCTACTTTTAAGATGGCAGCACTGACACAAAGATATCTCAAATATAATAGGTAGCACACAAATTCTGAATGCCTTTGGCAGAACTCAAATGAGCCATTTTAATCTAGATTAATCTAGATGAATTTCAAAATTAATGTAGATTAATCTAGATTAAAAAAGTTAATCTATGCCCACCCCTAATATATATATATATATATATATAAAAGGTGTTATTTTAGAATCATTGAGATTTGTATATTACTAATTCAAATTTGTATCATTCTTTATTTTAATATTTTCTGTTTAAAATAAAACAAATAATTTAATAAAAAAAATTACTTCAAAAAGGTTTAAATGTAAAATTAAAATATTAATTATTAATATACAAGTATGTCAATGATACTAAAATAACACTATATATTTATATATGTATATATATATATATATATATATATATGTGTGTGTGTGTGTGTATATATATCTATATAAGCTTCTTATACTATTTCTTCCTCAGAATAAAATGGTCTGATTAATTGTGTATAATAAGTAAATATACTTATTATTATATTATTACATGAATATTACATGTAACCGTTAAGCAAAACACAATAGCTTAAGACTCTGCAGTGAATATTGTTCAGTTGATCATCAAGGCCATGTTGTGAGGGGAAAAACGTCACAGAAGGATCAATCAAATAGTTAATAAAATCAACATCATTTTAAAGTGTTTGTTTCACTGTGAAACGCATCACATTACAGAAGGCTAAAGCTTTGCAAATGCCATTTCATGTTGTCTAAATCACACTGAAGCACACACATTTGTGTAATTTTGCCCAGATGTCCACTGAACAATCAGGGAACTGTGTCTTTGTGTAAACAGCAGCTGCAGCAAATTGATTCTCCATTATCAAGTCTCACACGGGCCGAGTGAACACGCAAAGAGGCAGGACTATTTGTCCTTCAATTTCACTCGGGTTTCTGCCCCTCGTTCTCTCTCTCTCTCTCTCTCTGTCTGTATCTCTCGCTCATGTTCTCTTCACTGACATCAGGACATTCCATCAATATCTCCAGCTGCAGGTTGAATTAGGCTGTCAGTCAGGCAGACACAGAGAGAATTGCACACCTATTCTTGAACAAATGAAAAACATTTACCTCGGTTTTTTAAATATCCTTTCAGAAACAGCTCACACTTTACATGAAGCCTGCATACTGTGCAATGCATTATAGACAAATCCTTATTCATGAAAAATAGTGTCAACCAATATGTGTTTTTAAATGGCTGGTGATGATAATGAAATCTAAAATGCAAAGTGGCTGATATAACAGCATTCACAATAAAGGCAAATAAAATAGAAAGCATTATCATTTTTGTACTCTAAATTCACTAAAACACTAAAAAGAGAAATTCTATTTATTTTTTGCTGCCAAGACTGACAGTAGAAACAAATGTGTCTTGTACACTTGATGTACTAAAACAACTGAACTAAAACTGAAATAAAAATTAAATACTATAATTTTGCTCTTTTTTTAATCTAACAAATAAAAGAAAAACTGACCAAAAAAAAGATTAAAACAACTAAATGTAAAATTATGATGGGAAAAATAAACTAAAAATATTAAGAAAATATCTAAAGATGAATAGAATTTATAAGATTATTTCAGGAATATTTTATTTTAGAATATTTAAAGAATATTTTAAAAGAATTATCAAACTATTTTCATTTGATTCATGAAAACAGCTAAAGAAAATTAAAATTAAAACTAAAATAAAAAAATTATTAAAAAAACTAAATGCACACGAAACAAAAATTGCAAAAAGATACAACAAAATTTCTAAACTAGAACTAGGAGGAACATAAATAGACAAAATCTTATTTTTCATTTTACATAAAATAAATAAAACATTTTAAAAAATAATAATTTCTGCTGACAATACTAAAAATAAATGAGATTATAATAATATGAGAAGAATTTTCTTTCTATTACTTGTCTATTTTGTTTAACGTGTTTTTTTTTTTATAATATTTGTATACTCGTGGTTATACATTAGAACAATATAATGTATAAAAACACCCAATCTAATGTGTGTCTAATTAGAATTCTAGTCTATTTTTTTTTGGAGGCAGTGTTCTATATATTTAACACACAATATAATAGCTATAACATCAGTCTACATTAAACTGAAAAGAATATAATTAACTCAATGTACATAACAACGCAATGTGAATCTCTTTATAATGTAACACACACACACACACACAGGCATATTTCCTCTGCGCTGCTGGCTGTATTGTGTGATGATGTCAGAGCGCGTGTTGTTTCTGTACCGCAGCAGAGCTTCAGGACATGGCGTGTGATTCGTGCAGCACACGCAGAGATAATTTCCTCTTAAAGGATTATTGCTCTTAATCCTGTGATGTGCACATTTATAATAGACTCCCTTTATTATGACTGCACACGTCTGATTATGTGTCGTGCTGTGCCTGATGACTTGTGTGTGTGTGTGTGTGTGTTTAGTCAAATATTTAATAGCTTTTCTAGTACACTTTTTTTTAGTTTGTATAAACATGCAAACTAGAACAAGTGAATTATTTGTTTGTTTCTTCAATAGATTTGGAGGAATGTATTCTCAGGGATGGCTGCTCTGAAGTGAATGGGTGCCATCAGAATCCACACGGCTGATAAAAACATTGTGAAACCAAAAGTCGCATGTTTGTAAAAAAGCAAAAAAACAAATCCATCAATTAGACATTTGTATCTTTTTAGAGCGGTTTTGGCTTTTAAACGGTGCTTGATCAGCAAATTTCTCTCCTGGACTTGTATTTTAGTTAAAATGTCTTAATGATGGATTTGTTTCAGTCTTTTCCAGATGTTAACTGAAGTGCTGTGGATTATAGTGATGTTTTTATCAGCTATTAGGACTCTCCTTCTGACGGCACCCATTCACTGCAGAGCAACTATGGCTGAGCAAGTAACAATGTAACAAACCTCCAAAACCATCCGTAATAGTGCTCTCTTCAGTGAAAAAGTCAATCTATTCTTGTCTCTAATATTGATCAATATCTACTCACATGCTTGTTTAAAGCTGTTTTGCACTCTTTCTCCTTGTAAACAGTAAATAATTAATCTGTGCAGATTTCATTCAGGCTAGACCCCTTTTTTAGTAGGGAAAGCAATATTATAGATAGAGGAAGTGACGGTTTATAGTTAAAAACATCTTAATGATGGATTTGTGGATTCTGTGGAATATTGTTATGTTTTTATTAGCTGTTTGGACTCTCATTCTGACGGCACCCATTCACTGCAGAGGATCTATTTCTGAATCGATCCAAATCTGATGAAGAAACAAACTCATCATCATCCTGCACTGCATTTTTGGGTGAACCATGCCTTTAATCAGAGAAGGGTGGCCACACATTGACACAAAGATTACACACCTGTCAAGATCCATCACACACACACACACACACACTCATCCATTCTGCTGGTCACGTCTCTCTCCTGCTTCCTAGTTTCTTTTGTTCCTTTCATATTCTTTTGTTCTCGGTCTTCTCCACTGTCTTTCATACAGTAGCTCTCTGTTACAACACTTCAGCCTTTCATTCTCTGTCTGTCTCAGCTGGATTGATTTTAGAGTAGCGCATGCTGAATCCACAGAGTCACTACAAAAGAAATCATATTTAACCCGAGTTATGAATCTGAGATGTCGGACTGAATTGAATGTGATGAAATAAAAATACCAGGTCAGATCTGGTTGCAAACAAGTCACTCATATGAGCCGGTTCTTTTAATAAGTGATACCCAGGCAATGAATAACCTATAAAATATACTTTCAACTTTCAATTACTTTAGATAAAAGTGCATCCCTAATAAATTACTGAAAATAAGGATTTTTTTATTTTCTGCAGTAGATTTAGCACAAATATGATAAGTAACAAACATTGCTTGTTTAGTTACAAAATAACCTCGTATTTGCCTATTAACAGGTACAATGTGAAATTATATTATACATTTAAACGTACAATCAACACACAATTTAATTCATAATACTCTTCAACAATGTAAACATGTACATGTAAATATTGTAATGACTTTTATTAACCTAATTGCTTTAGATGCTGATTGGGCAAAGCATATGTACATGATATAATGAACTGCAATGTATTATAATGCAATGTGAATATTTTTTTAATTGTGTCACAGATGTGTAAATGTTAATGTAAAACATTTATGTAAAAGTCAGCACCATTTGGTGCGATGCAAATTTGGACATTTCATTTAAAAAGTACATTTTCTAGCGATCACTGCAGAAGAAATTCCTCAAATAATGGAGACGAGCATTTTAATAGGCGAGGTTATATATACAAACACTGTGTAGACTCACAAAATATTACAGATTTAACCTAAACTGATGCATACTTGTCATGTCATACATAAACAAAACAGTTAAGACTACCAGTTAACTGCTCTCAAAAAATCATGACAGTTTATTATTAACCGCATCTATTTGGTTTTAATAATAATCATTAATAATAAATAATCATTTTCACATTTATGCATTTATTCAAATTGCTTAGAATCAGCATAAATCTAGACATTCAATTTAATGAAAAGGTAAAATGTGGAACAAGAAAGATTCAAGTATGAGACTGAAGCAAACAGATTTATTGATGATAAATACATAAATTATAAACAGAAACCTGAGCTCATTCATGCAGGACTGACAAATGTGCATCACAATAAGTTTCTTAGTTAAGGATAAAACTGTGCAATTCATATTGTATATCGCTAGGCCTAAATATTTTTTCGAGTGCCATCGCACTGAACTGAACATGATGGGAAAACACGTCCCAATAAATCTGTCCAGCACAGATTTACTGCCAGCATTTGCTCGTCACATGATCTGCATAAAATTCCTTAGTGAGCATCCTTAGATGCTAAACCGACGCATGCAGTGACAACAAACGTCGCCGTCAGTGGATTCCCTCCTAAATGTGATGCAAGAGATAGCAGCAGCTCATCAGAGCGAGATTAGAGCGCTGCTTTATGACCTCTGATGGCACGCGCAATCACACACAGGCATCAAAAGAACCGTCTTATCACCTCCAACACAAACAGAGAGAGATTTGTCCTTTCCAGCCGTGATTTTGCTCTCTCTTCAGCACAGACGTTCTCTGAGGACATGACTCTTTAGATAGGGTCAGCGTCTCGCTCTTGCTCTGCTCCTCCACATCTTTCTGTCTCTGCAGTGCTGAAACGGTCTCCATTTAAAATTCCTTCCTGCCCGTGCAGTGACAGTACAAACTGCACACACTCACACACACCACGCATGCATGCACATATGCCTTAAATACACACTGCCTACTGAGCTGGACTGTAAACGGACATCATGACTAGACAGCTGCAGTGTTAAAGATTCAAGTAACAGGGCCTAAAAAGTGTAGAAAGCCAAAGCATCCGAAATTCTAAAAAGCAGACATTATGACATCAGAATTCTAAAGGCCATTATGACATCATCACTGGCTGTTACATTTTGCTGAACATTCTATAAGGCTGTTCAGACAGAACGCTATTTAGCGTCTAAAATGCAAGAAGTAGTGCTCAGGACTGTTTTTCCCCCCATGTTCTGGTCAAATAAAACCAATGCCAATTTACTACTGTAAATCAAATTTTGCAACGCTTGCCTGCCTCCGAGGTCTTCTTTCTATGCACATTTTGGGATATCGCGAAAAAAGCTAATTATGTAATGGAAATGCCAAGATGCACATAATTTCTAAAAAACTGGTGCGCTCAACAAAGCAGGTTTTAGGTCAATCCGTTAAGAAAATATGCGCATGAACACCTTCACTGAATAAATTCCTTAATTTGCATCAAAAAAGACATGTTTGCAATCTGAAACAGCATTAAACCGTTCATTCATCATTCACCATTATGACATCATTGCTTGCTGTTACAGTACATATTCTAAGGAGCTGTTTACACAGACACCGTGTTTCCATTCACCTATTTTCATGCACATTTTGGGATATCGCAAAAAACTAAACAAAACAAAAAACAATGAAACGGAAATGCCAAGATGCGCACAAATTCTAAAAGCATGCATACAAAACTTGAAACGAAGTAGTCTCTGATTCCGGTAAGAAAAGATGCACAGGAACTACAATGGAAACACTTTCACTGAATTAATTCCTTAATCTGCATCAAAAAAGACATGTTTGCAATGGAACAACACAAGACCAACCAATGGACAGATCTCATTGCACAGTATCTATAATGCTAGTTTTGTCACTCTAATATTCTTCAGCAAAATCTTGTCAAAGTGCTTTGTTAAACTCTGAGAACTGCGTTCCCAAACAGCAGACTCTGATAACCTGACCGCAGCTCTGAATTTATTGTATATACAAATTATTACAGAGTCCCTTTTTTGGCTAACATACAAAAAGCATATTTGAATCATCATATTTGAACTTTTTTGAACTTCACTCTCGCCTGTAACTCACTCTTCACGCTTCTGCTTCACCCCGCAATAATTGTTAGACAAATTGTTAAATGGACCAGGAACCAAATAAACAGTCTATAGACATTTTAACAGAGTTTATTACAATCACAGCTTCTGTGAAGACCCTGTTCCTTCTCTGCAGTGCACTGCCGTATAAAATGCATTTTGCCTGGTATTTTAGGGTAATTACATTTTACTATGGCTTTTGAATGAATCTGCGTGTTCTGCTATTGTTATTGATGAACTCAGGTCATTGTAGCTAGTGGTGTGTTTCAGTAGATTAGTCTTAAGTCAGAGTATGCCGTGTTTTAATGAGATCTTGGGTTCGTTTGGAAGACTGTAATTTTTCTGGATTTACTGCGGGTCTCACAGACTCACTACAGTCTTATAAGCTTATAATGAGTGTTCTGCCACTTCTCGAAATAGTGCAAAGTCATTTCTAAAGCAGAAATTTAGTACTACCAACTTGCAGAGTGAGGCCAGAGATGGTTTGGAAGTCTAAAAAGGAAGACAAACTGTGCAAAATGAAATCAAATTTAGATCTCGCGTATCTTACTCATTTGCTGTTTCTAACTATTTCTACAATATGTGTCTTTAATAGGGAAACTAAAGCTCAATGAGCTTAAAGGAATAGTTCGCCCACAAATAAAAAAGTCAGAAGCATTTACTCACCCCCAGGCAAACCAAGATGCAGATGAGTTTGCTTCTTCATGGTATTTGGAAAAATACAACATATTATCACTTGTTCACCACTGGATGCTCTGCAGTGAATGGGTGCCGTCAGAATAAGAGTCCAAACAGCTGATGAAACATCACAATAATCCACACCACTCCAGTCCAGCAGTTAACATCTGGAGAAACGACAAATCTGTCATTTCCTTTATCTATAATATTGCCTTCTCCGCTGAAAAAGTGATCTGGTCTGAATCTGGGGAGAAATCTGCACAGATTAACTATTTACAAGTAAAAACTGTCCCAAACAACTCTACACAAACATAGAAGAAGATAAACTTTTTGCTATTACGGACTCCTATTTTGGCCAGGAGGAATGGTTTAAAGTTCCGTTTTTTGCAGCTTTACACTTTACAAGATGTTAATTGATGAACTGGAGTTGTGTGGATTATTTTAATTACCTCCAGACAATATGTCAGACTTCTGCAAAGCTGCAAAACCTGTGTTCATTTTTTTTTAGATCTGATTGATGCAGGAACGCTCTAAATAAATGAGCACTGGTGCAATCAGTCTCTGCACTTGTCATAAATTGACGATTGTGTGTCAACAAAATGGAAACAGCAGTTTACAGATGAGCTATTTCATGCTGCATAATGTGAACGTTTGTCTCCAGAATAAACCAGACGTAATCAGATGGAGGCATGACAATCTAAATTTATGTGTTGTGATTTTTAACACAGATTTGTTTAACTGCGCATTCTTATCATTTTTACACCTTGTGTCTCTGTGTGTCTCTCAGGTCTCTGTCTGGTCGTATAGTCGGAGGCGTCTGGTGGTTCTTCACTCTCATCATCATTTCCTCCTACACGGCAAACCTGGCTGCTTTCCTCACTGTGGAGAGAATGGTGTCGCCTATTGAGAGCGCAGAAGACCTCGCCAAACAGACAGAAATCGCCTACGGGACTCTCGATTCCGGTTCCACCAAAGAGTTCTTCAGGGTGAGAGAATAATATTAATGGTTATAATAAAACTGAAAATCATACACAACCAAAAGAAATTCATTTAGACTGCTGAGTTACCATCTGGTGTCAACTGGTGGAGATCTATAATATTATAGAGAAAATAAACTAATATATTAAATAAATACATTTCTAATACTTTAAAATAGATTTTATTTCTGTGATGCAGCGCTGAATTTTCAGCATCATTACTCCAGTCTTCAGTGTCACATGATGCTTCAGAAAAAAATATAATGTGTGTTGAAACTCTTGTGCTGCTTCATATTGTTTTCAGGAATGTGAACGTTCTTTAAAGCAAAAGTTAAAAAGAGCAGCATTTGTTCAAAATAGAAATCTTTTCTAATAATACAGGTCTTTATTATTATTTTACTTTTTTTATTCTTTTTTATTTATTTCTTCAAAAGAGAGAAAAAAATGTACCGACCCCTAAACTTATAATTAGTATTTTATATTGTAACACAACATTTCATTTTTAAGTAAATGCTGTTTTTTTTTTTACTTTCTATTAATCAGAATCCTGAAAATTAAATCAGTTTCCACTAAATTATTTGGCAGTTTCTTGAGCAGCAAATCAGAATATTAGAATGATTTCTGAAGGATCATGTGGCACTGAAGACTGGAGTTATGATGCTAAAAATACAGCTTTGACCACAAGAATAAATTAATTTGAACATATATTCACAAAGACAAAAGTTATATTAAATATTGAACACATTTTTACTGTTTTTATTAAATGAATACAGCCTTGATGAGCAAAATAATTCCCTCAAAAACATGAAAAATAGTATTTATTCCAAATAATATATATATATATATACGCATACATTGATCATAACAGCTAATCCAAATTCAAAATTTTTGTTTTTGTAGTTTAAAGCATCCAAAGACAGACAGACCAGGCTGACACGCACATCACAGTTCAGTCATCACAGTAATACATCAGAAATTGAATCAGACTCCAAAGAGTATAAGAGCCAAACCTGCACTCACATCTACATAGAGAGCCTGTCTGCAGTTAGAAGACAAGCTAAAAAAGCAATTTACTCAGAGAGCAAAGACAAAGCGATAGAGAGAGAAAGACGGATAGCTGGAGAGAGACAGACGGGTAATATGAGAGAGAATCGGCGTGAGCTGAATGAACGGGCTGCTCATTAATTAGCTGAGCAGCACCGCATGCATCTCACTCTGTATCTGTCTCCCTGTTGTCATACACAGATGGTGAGATGCTACACTCCTACAAGGGAAAACATTCATTTTCTCATTCTCCCTGCCATTCGGGTTCCACCGACCCATCTCCTTACCTTATAGTAGCAAAATGTATATAGGAATACATTTTTTAAATAAAAAAAGAAGTCTCTCCTGCTCACCAAGGCTGCTTTTATGAATATTTTTTACAATTTACGTTTTTTCTATGTGCATATTATTTAAAATATCATTAATTTCTCTCATCAAAACTGAATTTTCAGCATCATTACTCCAGTGTCATTTTAATATGCTGATTTGCAGCTCAACAAACATTTCTGATTATCATCAATGCCATTTAATATTTTTATGGAAATCTACCATTTGCTAGTTGAGGTATGCAAGAAATTAATACTTGCAAGGATGCATCAAACTAATTCAAAGTGACAGTATAAAGACAATTTTAATGTTACAAACGCTTTCAATTTCAACTGCTGTTCTTTTGAACTTTCCAGAATAAAGAGTAATGATACTGAAAATTCAGCATTGATCACAGAAATAAAATACATTTCACATTATATTCAAATAGAAAACATCGTTTTGAAATTGTAATAATATTTCACAATATTTTAAAACACATTTTTGATCAAATAAATGCAGCCTTGATGAGCAGAGAGACTAATTTCAAAACCGTCTGACCTGGTCACATACAAATAAATTTGATAATACATGCAACACAGTATGCGATAATACAGTTTTGCAACAATATCAAATGGAATCTGTCTCACTCTATAATCCCGCCACAGCAGAGCATTGTTGATATACTGCCAAGAACATTTGATCAGTTACCCAGGGAATAAGTAAATGTCAGGCGTCTCATTGTGTTTGGACTAACGCGTGAGTTTGTTTGTCATTTGTTGTCTGAGCGCAGGTTTGTTGAGGGTGTTGTTTATTCGTCGGCGTGTGTGATGTTTTATTTTGGAGTGTTACGGCACAACGGCGCTCCAGACTGGACGTGAGCAACATTATAATGGGCCGGCTGTCCGTCACGCTCCGCTGCTTTCCTCTCACATACTGCAGCTTAAGACTAAGCCTGTGTATAAAAGAGGCACAAATGATCGAGTACAAGACACACTGGGACACCAGCATGTCAAATACGATATCTCACAGCACAAACACACACATTTCAGCCATATTAGACCCATTCGTCTATTTTACAGCAAAGCCAGCACAGTAGTGTACACTTCAAAGCTGACTACAAAAGGCTGGAGCACAGGGTCTGTTGTAGTTTGGCAAATTACATATCAGTAACCACAGAATTGATCGACTTTGGGGTCAGAAATTAATGCTTTTATTTAGAAAGGATGCATTAGAGTTGACAGTAAAGGCATTTATAATGTTACATTATTTCAAAGAAAGGCTGTTCTTTTGAACTTTCTATTCATTATAAAATAAAAAAATAAAACTTTTTTATTAACTTGCATGTTCATTTAATAACAATATGTCACTGTGTCTGCAAAGAGCATGAAATTTGATTCAATATTAGCCTTTTACTGATATCGTAACACATGCGAGAGCGGAGTCTCTGTCTCGTCCGAGGTTTTTGCAAAGCTGTCTCCATTTCGGAAACAGTTGGTGCATGTCTACATTTTGGGGGGATTTTGCAAATGTAATCAGGATCCATGATAACTGAAATGCACTTGCACAGTAAATAACTACCACCTCCGCATTTGTCTACATGTGTTTCTATAGTATTCAAATTTAAATCTGTAATTTCTCTGAATTTCTCTGAATCCTACAGAAGTATTTCTATATTTCTATAGAATTTCTAAAAGTATTAATATTTCATAAATAAACAAACATATTGCATATTAAAATATTTAAAAGTTAAAAGTGTATCAATGATACAAAAATAATCCTGGTCTAAGAGGTTTATTTTGAGACTGACTGACGGGCTGAATATTATCTTTTATTTAATGTTTTCTATAGATAATTTTTAGGATAGCAGACATTTGACCTAATAGTATTTCCAAAGTCAGGTTGTGCAAAATGACCAATAAAACGTATTTTTAAAAAGCTGAACATTACACACAGACATAATTAGCAAATAGTATAAAATATTGACATCTACAGTTATTCTAGGGCAGACTTGCCTCAAAACACCTGCCTGGAAGTTTCAAGTATACCTAGTTAGACCTTAATTAGCAGCTTCAGGTGTGTTTGATTAGGGTTGGAGCTA
>JAUMHI010000016.1:2072088-2103836 GCA_032359435.1 Enteromius unitaeniatus
CACACACACACACACACACTCTCTCACACACACACACACACACACACACACACACACACACACACACACACACTCTCACACACACACACTCACTTGGCGGCTGCTCCATCTGCACCATCAGATTCTGTAAGGCGTAGAGCGCCTGCAACTCCTTCTGCTCATCTTTAATGTAGCGCTGCAGCAGCTTGGCCCTCTGGGTAATTTCTTTAGTGTCTACTTTATATGGATTCTCACCTTGATGATGACAGGATGAAAACAACATTAAAGCAAACATGACTTTTCCTTTTCTACAGTATCATACTAAAAATCTCCCTGAAACGTCTCTGTTCTGCCAAACGATTTAACACATCTACACCAGAGACCAGAGGTCACTTCACATGGAGCTAAACAAACCTTAAAAAGATAAAAAAAAGATTTTTTATGAATGGTTTTACTTTGATTTTATTTATTTCTAAACTTTTATTAATTATTACAAAAATCTACATTTTGGTAGACGCCTTTGTCCAATTTAATTAGAAATTATTACATTATTAACTTACAAGCTCCCAATATTTCTCCTTTTAAAAAAAACAACAACTTTTTTTTATTATTAATTTAATTTAAAATAATTATTCATTATAATATTCACAAACATTAATCATAAATATATTAAGATTTTATTTTCAGTTTAGGTCAAGTTTAAGTAATTTAGTTTTGTTATTTGCATTTATTTTAAATGTCTAAATGATTTTTAATCAGTACGTTTGAGTTATTGTAGTATATAAATGTTACACAATCAAACCCTGTTGTATAAAATCACAGTATTTCTAACACATTATGATTTTAAGGGGAAGCAGGATTAAATGAGCCTCACAGATGATGGCAGACTGACAGACGGCGGTCATCAGCGCTCGGACAAACACACTCGATGATGTTTGCTGCTCGTCTAGATTAGCCTAGAGAGAGAGAGAGGGGTCAAAGGTCACCAAAGTGAAACAAGGACAGCTACAAAAGCTAAAGAGAAGAACTAGAAAACTAAACTGTTATTAATATTTGTTTATATATATGTACCTGAATACACACAGACTCGTGGGGACTCGTGTCACGGTGGGGACCCAAATTGAGGTCTCATGGGTACAAAAGCTTATAAATCATACTCACACACTCATGTTTTGTGGGGTCATAGGTGTGATGGTGTATCTACTGTACAGACTGTGTGTGGTATTGTTCTACACTGACTCTACACCTAAACCTACCCCTTACAGGAAACAAAACACACTCCTACATTCTCTAATAAACACTGTTTAGTATGTTTTTAAGCCTCTTGTTTTACAGGGACACAGGAAGTGCCCTCATAAGCCATGTTTATGTTGTCATTATACACATGTGTGTCCTCCTAAACCACACACACACACACTCTCGGGTACCTCCACCCAGTCAAAGATCCTCTGGTTGTCAGCTTTCTCCTGCAGCAGTCTCTCCAGCTCTCTACAGATGTCTTCTGGACTCACTGGAGTCACTTTACTGCTCTTCCCCACACACTCCTCACCCAGAGTGAACTCCACTCCCTGCACACACACACACATTAGACAAGTAATAATCAATCAATCAACTGCTGTTTCCACTGAATTTGTCACAAACCTTTTCAGTGACAAATTTATTGACATCCTCGTCTTCAGGAAGGAAGTCTTTCCAGGTCAGCCCTGCATCTCTCCACATCACTCCCACCTTCTTAAGACTCTAAGAAAAAAGAAAAAAAAGAGTTGTGCTATTGTAATTTTCCACTTAAAAATACAAAAGAAAAGGGTACAAAAAAAATTTGATCAAAAATAGAACTTAGCAAGTAATATTAAAAAAGTAACGTGACGCATTATTTTCCATCAAAAGAAATAATGAGTTACTTTTAGGTAGTCTTACTATTAAAAGTAACCTTCCCCGACACAAAGGAATTCAGTCACACAAGCGTCTTACCATTCCTTTACAGAGCAGCTTGAGGATTTCCACCAGCAGAACTCCAGCCTTCCCAAGAGGCCCCAGCGGTTTAGACGCCTCCCTGTGAGCAGGTCAGAGGTCACTGACTGATATGTGTGTGATGTTACTGGCAGGTAACAGATGTGAAGGCTTTGCAGGCTCACCTGAAGAGCGGCCCCATGGGAATGCCTCCCTCGTGCAGCATGGGACTGATGAGCTCGCCCAGATACAGCCAGATGTGAGGTATATCTATCGCCATGTCCTCCGCCACCTCCAACACCTCCAACAGCCTGAACAGCCAATATAGTGGATTTTATGTGCACTACGTAAACATAATTCTGTTAATATATGATACAATATTATAAGAATTACGTAAAAAAATGGTAAAAATGGCATTATATCTATCTATCTATCTATCTATCTATCTATATATATATATAACAACAACAAAAAAAAAAAAAACTACAAACAATTAAGGTTAAAGAGGAAAATGAAAATCTAAAAATAAGGTAATTCAAAAAAACAAAACAACAACAACAAAAAGATATATATAAAACAAAAAAACCTACAAAAAATTAAGGTTAATGAGGAAAATGAAAATCTAAAAATAAAGTAATTCAATATATATATATATATTAGTTTTTGTTAATATTTTGAATCAAATTTAATTTTAGATTTTCCGTTTTTCAGTATTTTTTGTTATAAAATAACATGTTATAAATTATAGTTATTACATTTAAATAGAATCATAAAAGTATAATTAACAAAATAAATAAATAATAAACTTGACAAAATAAAAAAAGCTGACCTAATACCATATTTACTATAATAAATAAATATACATATGAAAAACCATCAAAAACATTGGCTACTTCAAAATATTTTTTTCAATCTTATTTTAGTTCAGCTAGTTGCCAAGGCAACGTTTTTTTCTTGTTTTCCTCTTTATTGTTAGGTAATAAAAAAACGAAGAAAAAAATATTATAAAATATGTGTGTGCATTTATACACAGTACATGTATTATGTAAATAAATGTGATTAATTTTTTCACAGCACTTAAAAAAAGATCAATTGTAAAGTTTTAGAAATTCTAAGTGACATCAGAAAAAATAAAGAAATGTATTCTAAATATTAAAAACTATGATAGCACACACACACACACACACACACACAGAAGCGTCTCACCCTTTGTAGTACTGTTGTGTAGAAAGTGTGTGTGTTTTGACGAGCTGGTGAAAGAGTAAGCCCATGTGTTCTCTAGCGATGGTGCTGCGCTCTAGAGTCGACTCGATCCCCGTCCGAACGAACACAGACAGCAGAGAGGAGCAGCTCAGCTCTGCCACACACTGCAGCGCCTCCTGCAGGACCGGAGGACACACGATCATTCTCATTCACAGGAGAATCAATGTGTTTTAACCCAGCTGTATTCATGTGTGTGTACCTTCATGTCATTGATGTGCAGATACTCCTCGATGATGGCTGCGGATTTCTTCTCCAGTTCCTCCTCCGTCAGAGCCGGTTTGGATGGAGCAGGTGGAGGAGTGGGAACTGTTTCTCTCTTCACTGCTTAAAACAACACCACACATCAAAAACTGAAAAACTGTATTCGGTCTGCATTAAAAGCAAACCATTGTTTCTATAAAAAACAGGAACAGGTCATTCTGAAGTCAAATACACTGCAATGACAGACACTTGTCATACTAACACTGTATTAATAACTAATGCTGCAATATGAATGGTCATAGTAATAATTAATGTTAACATAAAATAAAAATGAATGACTAGAATCAGTTCAGAGTTTCCTAAACTGAATCCTAAGTTTTTCGTGAGGAAGATGCAGTAGCTGATGACAAGTTAATAATGAATTATATAATTAAAAAATGTTGTAAGTAATAAAAACTACTTCAATATTAATATGAACAATCAGTTGGATTCAGGTCTGGGGAACGGGCGGCCAGTCCACACGCGAATAGAGAGATGTTCCCTTTATTTTTTTGAGCAGTGTTTTTAGAAAATGAACCCAGTGCTGCTAAAGAGAGCAACTTTTAAATATTGAAAAAAATTAGTGCTTTCAAACGATTAATTGCATACAAAATAATGTGTGTGTGCTGGGTATATTTATTATGGATAGGTAAATACACATTCAGTATATTTTTTCCAATATTGACATGCACATTTATACATAAAAACGTTATTTCTTAAATATATACACATGCATATGTTTGCATTCCTTTATGCATAATAAATTTACAAAGCACACACACGCTTATTTTAAATTTGACAGCGCTAATAGAAACCAAAACACAAAATAAACTCATAATATAATCTTCTCCACTATATGACCCTGAACTGCACAATGCTTTTTCATGGTCACTGAAGCCATGACCTCTGACCCTGGTTCACGTACCATTGCGCTCTCGCTCTCGTTCTCTCTCGTCGGTCATGCTGGAGACACGCCGGACCATCTCAGCAGGACGCTGCTCTCGATCTCGACTCCTCTCCTCCTTCTCACGGCTGAAGCTGCGCTTGCTGACCGCGGGCCGGTTCCGGTCCAGCCGGTCTGATCCACGCTCGAAACGATCGCTGCGCTCACGACTTGAGCTGCTCCTGACACACGGACAGTGTTCATCAATATTTTAAATGTTTTTATTGTCCACTCTGATTTTAATTTTCAAGTTTCAATAATTTGATTTCTTTCTTTCAGGCCATATCAGCATGTGATAAGGTGATAATACAAAAATATAAATATTAATAATAATATTAAAAAATAAATGTTTAAATATTTTACAAATACATTTACAAACAGTGCAAAATAAACATTTATATTTAATAATAAAAAAAACATTTATATATAAACTTTCAAATTAATAACCGATTAAAAAATCTAAAAATGATGTTTTTTTATTATGTCAATTAACATACTTTGAGTACAAATGTTTCCCAGCGTCACAGCCAGACCTTCAACAAAAAACTTTTTTTTATAGTTTTGCTAATTAACAAAAAAGTTTATTGTAAAACTATTTTTTTAAAAATCAATTTACTTTTAGATTTTTTAGTACATCAAATTCAACAATGTGAAATGTTTTTTCATTTAACATTTATTTATATCTTTTTATACATGTATTTAGTTAATATAATAATTATACTTTAAATATATTTGAAATTTTATGTTATTTTAGTTGATTTCATTTCAAATGTTTTATTTATTTTGTTTCACGGTTTTAGTTAACCATAGTAACCCTGCCCAGCCAAAAGTGTCCGTATTATCAGTGTGTGAGTCTGACCTGTGAGGAACTCTTCTGTCAGAGTCGATGTTGGCGGAAGATGAAGATGATGAAGAGGAGGAGGGCTGCTGAAGTGCTGAGAATCGATTCAAAGTGCTGGCCCGAGCAGAATCCTGGGCTGTAAAGCACATGTGAACACACAGATAAGAGTCACATCAGGTCTGAATGTGTGTGTGTGTGTGTGTGTGTGTGCGCAAACATACTGACCGCTGTTGCTGGGTTTGGCTCCGGAGCCTCCGCTGCTGCCTTTACCCCAGCTGCCCCACGAGCCTTTACCCCCCGGGGCAAGAAGCTGATTATTGAAGTCCAAAGCGCCAGGCTAAACAAACACAAACAGCATAAGCGTTCAATAATAATAATAATAATAATAATAATAATGATGAGTGTAAGTCAGAGAGCATCAAAAACTTAAAAAATTAATAAATGAATAATCAAATTAAACTGTGTAGACAACAAAAACTACTAAACATGACAAAAAAACTACAACAACAAAAACTTTACAAATTAAATAAAAACTGAATCAAAACATTAATAAAAACTATAATAGCAACTCAATTTACATAACACTGCAATAATTCAATAAATTAAACACTGAACGTTATAAAAATATAAGATAAAAGTAAATATATATTTTGTTTGTGTACCTGCGTGTCACCGACATTAGAGAACGTGTTATTAAATTATTACAATAATTTAAATAAGTTATAATCATTTTTTTGTTTTATTTTTTAACAATCTTAAAAACTGTAACCTACAGCAGTAATTTAAAGATATTTGAAAAAAATCATTGCCTCTCGTCAATGATATGTTTGGAAAAAATATATAATATAGTATTTAAATAATGTAATTATTATTAAAACATACAACATTTAAAAAAAAATTGTTAATTGAAAACTAGATGAAAAACTAAATTAAAATCAGAAAAGTTGCTTTGGCAACTAAGTGAAACAAGTTTAGCTTAATGCACAAAAAAAAAGAAGAGAAAATTTAAAACTAAAACTGAACTAAATCTAAAATTTAAAAAAAGAAATCACTAAAAATTATACAAAGAATTAAACTAAACTAAAATGTGTCAAATACAAATTGTAACATTATATGAACACCTGACATTTATAAATGAATATTAATAATGCAGTAATATGTGAGCCTGAGTAGCACAAAAATACACCGTACACATGGTACATTTTACCGTGAGGATATCTAATAAATTTCCTTCCGTTAATACATCAAAACCCTGATTAGAAATATACACAAGAGCTGCATTTGAACAACATAAAGGTGATTTTCTCAATATTTAGATTTTGTTGCTCCCTCAGATCTTCAAAAGCTGTATGTCTCCACGAGCTCCTCTATAAAGCTGATCATTTATTGAGGCAGTGGATGTACTGGAGGTGAATCAGACCTTGGTGATCTTGCTGAGTCGCGTCGGGTCGATGGGTCTGTTCTTGGTGGAAATGGGCACCGTGTTCCAGCCGTCGTCAGGGGCCTGGTTTCCGCGGGGACCGGGTGTGTGGGGGCCTCCGCGGGGCCCCATCCCCCCTCCTCCTCCTCCTCCTCCTCCTCCTCCGCTGCGGCTGTCCTTCTTGGACAAGAGCTGCTGCTGAACTTTGACCTGCTCTCGGTGCTCCTCGAGCTCTGCCTCTTTGTGGATCTGCTCGATGGTCTTCGGCCCCTGATCTCCTCGCCGGGGGACCCAGTTATTCTGAGAAAAACAACGTTTAATTATTTAGTAATTATTTGCTCTTTCTTTTGTGTAATAACTGTAAATATCACTTTATTTCTGTGTGTCCAGTTGTCTGTTACAGATGCATAAATATTAATTCATTATGCATCAGTGCAATATATTTCTGTGATGTTCAGCATCATTCCTCCAGTCTTCAGTGTCACATGATCTTCAGAAATCATAACAATATACTGATTTACTGCTCAACACACATTTCTGATTATTATTAGTGTTGAACACAGCTGTCCTGCTCAATATTTTTGTGGAAACTCTTTTCCTTTTCATTTTATTTCACACACACTCACTGGGAGACAGACACACACAGAGTTATTTCGTTTGTTTACCCGTCGTAAATCAAGAACGTCCTGCAGCATGAAGCGAATTCTGGAAGAAGTTTTCCGCTCCTTAATAATTTTCTCCATCTGGTGGAAATACTGATCCATTCGGGGCTGAAAAGACACAGAAATAGAGCAGAACTTAGAGCTTCAATTATTTAGGATTTCAATATTCTAAACACTACACTTAAATTATTAACCTAAAAATAGTACAGAAGCATAAATTCAACAGCCAAAAATTTATTTTAAATTTTTTTTAAAAATATTGTATAATTAGAAGGTAATTTTTGTTTTCAGCTTCTTATATTTTTTTTATTCTAATTATTTTTTTAATGTAAATTAATTTAAATTTACACCTTTGCAAAAAGGTATAATACAGTTTATTTAAATAAACATAATACAGTGTTTGTATAAATAAAATACATAATGTATCCATATATATATATCAATATAGTCAATTTTATTAATTTGTACTTTTTTATAAAAAAAAAAAAAACTTTTTATATAAAAACAAAAAAGAACAGAAAGACCACAAACACTATCTTTCTCTATTCTGTCTGTTTTCTTTTTATCTATTACATAATAATAATAAATAATCAATAAATAAATATAAATGGATGAATGTTAATGAACTCTTATTGCCCAGTAATGCACCACACTGCTGCTTCGGGTGCTGATGAGACGTGATGGAAAGGTTGTGGGTCACCTTGGCCTTCTCGAAGTCCAGGTCTTTGCCGATGGTGGACAGCAGACGACAGAGACACTCCAGACTCTCCTCGTCATGGTTCTTCAGCAGCTTGACGATGCAGTCGTGCATGATGTTCTCCGTCAGCATCTTCAGCTTGAACAGCTCGCCGATGAACTTGATGTTGCCTAGCGACCGTCGCCGGGCCTTGTCTTTGGCGTCCTCCAGCTCCTCCTTCAACCTCTGCTTCTCCTCCTCCTGAAGGGGCAGACAGGAAGTGATGTCGTGAATGCCTTTATATAAATACTCGCATGCTATATTCTTCTTGATATAAATCACAATTACAAGTCATGACACGATAATTAATCGAGACGTGATTATTAAACCACGAATGCAGTGGATTACCTCAATACACACAACTACTTTTTTTTTTACTGTATTTTTTTTTCTTAAATTCTTGATTTTTTTAAATCATAAAATAATATAGTAATATTTCTTGTCTCATATTTTTATTAGTAAAATTACCAATAATTATATTGATTTATAATCAAAAAAGTATAAATACAATAAAACATTCCCCTCTTTTTTATTCTACAGTGAAATATTAAAACAGTAGTATATGTGTGTGTGTGTTTACCCCGCTGGCTGCGTCCAGCTCCTTCTGCTTCTTCTCAAACGTTTCATCATCATCCTTGTCCTTCTCAAACTCTTTCTGACAACGATTCAGCAGCAGCTTCCTGAAATTGACCGTCACTCCAGGTTTATCCGAGGTGGAAACTTTCAGCTGCGATGAGAGACAGACGATAAAACACATTTACACCAAGCAGCGATATTCCCAATGCTTCGTGTTCCTCTCTGGAATCGATTCTGAGCTAAGCTTTTATCAGCAGACGGCGCTAATTTTAATGTTGAATTTGATGAATATTCAACATTTTTGACAGCACTACCATCACTGACTCACCCCCATCAGACAGCGGCACATGTTGGCGTAGGCAACGGAGAAGTTGGGCTCGGAGATGGCCTTCTCGAAGATGAGGTCGATGACTCCCTTCAGGCGCTCCTCTGTGTCGATGCTCAGCTCGGTCACCTGCTTCATCAGCGGCTGGAACATCTGCGGGGTCAGTTTGTTCAACACGCTCCGCACGCGTTTGAACAGGTCCTGCGTCTTCAGGAACTCGGGCTCGTCTTCTTCAGGACGCCCGCTGCGCTTCCCCGTCGGCTTCCAGGCCTTCTCCGCTTTATTCAGCTGCACGTCTTCGGTCAGAGAAACGCTCGCAATGATCTTCCTCGGCTCCTTCCCACGCTGACCCTGACCTGAACGACGAGGACCGCTCAGACCAGACGGCTGGGGATACAGTGAATAATAATTTTACTTATCTATACATGCACTTTTATTTGTCATTTAATTTATTTTATTAAAATAAATAATTTGATGATTCATTTATTTTTCAAATGGCATGTCAGCAGCAATAAAAATATAAATTAAGTAAATTATTCAGAATTTATTTTTTTATTAATAAATAATATTGTTTTTTTAAAACTAAACTATAAATAAATAATTTATCATTTATGTTATTAAAATAAATGATCAATAAATTATTCATTTAATTATTTACTATTTGTCAATAAAAATAATGAAGCAAAAATAAGAACTGAACTAAAACTAATTAAATTACTTATTTTATTAAAATAATAACCTTCTTATTTTAATTCATAATACATGTTAATTATTTGTAAAATATATAAGAAATAATATTATACATATTTTTTAATTATTTTCTTTGATTACAATGATTTGCTATTTCTATTTAAAAATAATAATAAATTAATAATAATAATTAATTAAGTATAGTTATATATTATTGTAGCTATTGTAAAACAAACAAACATTTTTAATTTATGTTAGTCAAATTACTTCTAAATTATTTATTTTCCTTCCTTTATTTATGTAAATGTAATATATTAAAATAAAATACATCATTCATTTCCTTAAAATAATAATATTTTTAACACCAGGGCAAATACTATTATTTAAAACACATTCAGACTATAGTCTTTTAAAATACTAAAGTTAAACATTCCTTTGTATTAAAACACAGTTACAGTCCAGTAAAAGGTGTTTTGTAACTGACCGGGCCTCGCCCTCCGGCTGACGGACGGCCCAGATTAGCAAAGGAAGGCGTGAAATCTGGACCACAGTTCATTCCAGGCAAACGACTTGGATCCAGCTGCCTCAGAGGAGTTTTATTGGCCTGCAGAGACAGAAAGCTGTATCAGCGCATCAGGTGTGTGTGAGTGTGTTTGTGTGTGTGAGAGCCTCAGGTACCTTATCCAGCACCACGTCTGAGATCTGCGGCAGACCCTCGGGTTTGTTCATGCTAGCGCTGATGAACTGGAAGCCCAGCAGAAACTCTCGGTCGTATTTCTTCTTCTCCTCAGGGTTCAGTGGTTTCCATTGTTCTGCGAGAAACGAGGACAGCTTTATTAGCCATTCTCAACAAATGATAAAACTGAATCCATGATTACACATATAAAGCTATTTTTTTTAAACTGCACAGTCATTTCATTTCCATTTATTTCATGCAATTCATCAGCCTGGATCTTTTCTTGAAAATGGCATTTTTTACCAAAATAAAAAAATAACTTAAGACATTATTTTAAACAAGTTGATTAAGCGCATGCAAAATAAAAGCGAGTGTGTACTGCAAATATTTTTATTATGTATAAAAACACACACATGCATTTAAGAAAACTATGTTATGTTTATATAAATTATATGAATATAAATAACACAAATATTTTCAAAATGTGTAATGCAAATGTGTTTCTTTATATACAAATAATAAATATTAACCGCACACACCGATTTATTATATCAACAAACCTTTATTGGGATGAGATTAATCGTTGCCCAGAACTAGTATTTTTGTAACGCCTACATTTTTTTTTTTTTAATAAATAACATTTTTAAAAGATTTTAATACATTTATTTTAAAATAAATGTAAGTTTTAGTTCTTTTAGCATAAAAAGTTAAATTAAACAGATTTTTTTTAAGCGACAAATTATTATTATTTTCTTTAGTTTAGGTTAACAACAATAACACTGAATGATAATGCAAATAAAAAAATAAAAATGTCAGTATCAAATGTCATAAAATCATAAAAAATGGCTTTACAAAAAACTAAAATGCAATCACAATTTTTATAAGAAAAATAAATAGCAATTTTATATTTGTTCTTTATATCTTGGTGAAAACAAAGAACAGATTTCTTTCAGCTTCATATTTTGATTCATCTAATCTCTCCAGTATTATTGCCTTGTTCACACACCTTGTTGGTGATCAACCCTGATCTATAGCTGAATAATCCGATATGAATAATTAGGTTACATTAATTCAGCACTTTTGAAATGAATCAGATGCTCATTCAGTTGTGTTCCTAATTTAAAAAACAATGCACTGTCAAAAAAATTCAGGAGCACATTTTGATTAGTAACAAAAACTAGCCTCTGTGAGATTGAAGTTTCATTTAAAATTGTGAATTCAGAAGTATTGTTTGATTGAATTGAAATAACTCAAATGATGCTTAAATAAAAATAAAACTGCCAGCAGGGATTCACTCATTCACTTGATTCGTTTGAACAGCTGATTCATTCAGGAACGAATCATATCTTAATGGTTAACTGAATCATTGACTCACTAGATTAGTTTAAAAACGCACGATCACTCATAAATGAAACATCACTTTGTTTTTGCTGCGACTTGCAATTTTTTGTCGCACACAGCACAAAGAAATGATGGCACTGTAGAGTTACCTTCTTTATACTGGTATTTCTGCTCGGTGGGTGAACTCGGGGTGGGACTCTGCGGTTTGATGTTCTCAGCATCAAGTTTATCTTCTTTCTCTTCCCATGTCTCCTCCACTTCCTCTGCAGGGGGCGGGGCCACTGGGGCAGTGTTCTCTGGCTCTGCCTTCACCGGGGGCGTGGCCTCTGGCTCAGGGGGGGCGGGCTTTAAAACAAGACAACAGGTCACTTCCACCTTAATCATATGTGGAAATAACTTAATTATCCCTCACTTTATCACAGAATCGTTCCATATCCATATGTGAAGTGGATTGATTTTTTACAAAATCTGTATTTTTCAGAAACTCTTGGATTCATTATTAAATACAAACAAACAGCTTCTGTAAACAAACAGACCTCTTTAAAGGCATCAAGCAGATCTCCCGCCTCCTTCTTGTTCAGTTCTTTCATTTTCCTCTTCTTCCTTGGCACAGAAACCGCTGCAAACACACAAACACAAGACTGAGGATTAAAATAAATACACTATGAACTCAAACAGACATCATCACTAACCATGATATAGAACTCAAAGGAGCCTCAGGCCAGAAACATACTCTTATGCAATTATGCAAACATTAACTGTGGGTTTTCCATTTAGGCTGAATCCGAAATCACCTACTTCCCTACTATGTAGCAAGTGACACTAAATAATATGTCTGAATTACCAGCGTTTATAAAATAGCATGAAAAATGACCCTCTATTTTGACTTTGAAGTGTGCATCTACAAACACTTCAAACTTGTTGAAGTACTAAAGTTACTAAAACATAAGCTGAAGAAAAAAGTAAAATTTATAAAAAATAAGAACACTATAATCATATGTTGCATTACAAAATATTATTTTTTAGTTTACACAAATGCACACTATAGCTATAGCTCTGACTAAATCTGCTGAAACGAAATAGAAATATTAGACAAAAAACATTTCAGTTAGTTGCCAAGATATGGTCATTTTTCATATCGTTATATCGCCAGCCTGTGAGATCGTCGATATTATCGTGTATGGGTGGGTGGGGGAAGCACCAGTAACCGAAATACTATACCTTCAAACATATTCAAAACTCACATGTTAAATATAAAAATATTTCAAACAGCTAGTTCATATATTCGGATACAGCAGTCATACACCGTCTTTATTTTAAAGACCAACACTAAATATTACACTAAATATTGGACTTAAACGAACACGTTAAAGATGAAAGTATTTTCAGATAGCCCAAGTGTATATTTTTGAAGTAAAATTTGAAGATGTTGGAAAAAAAAATTGAAAAAAAAAAAATTGAAAATTGAAGTGAAACGTATAGCTACAGAAGTCACAGCGCTCCGGACCGCACGCCCCACGACCAGCCCTGTTTTAGACTGATAACTTATTAACTGCATTTTTAAAAATTATTATAACGATGATGAAGAACAAGCAACAATGTTTTTAGTTAATGTGCTGTAAAAGAAAACATAGCTGTTAAGGATGTTTAAAAGATGTCCCTTTTAGCACTAATTTGCGTGTATGTGCGGCGCTGAGTGAAATAGTGGGGCAAATAACGGTAACGGTAGCCCAGGCTGCTTAATAATAATAACTTTATACTTTAATAGGAGAATGAGCCCAATACCTTCTTGACTATCGACAAAGACTTCTGGTACTTCCGGCACAACACTATTGCCAAGGCAACATTTCACATTTTTAAGTTGAAATACTAGTTGATAAAACTAAACTAAAAATACCTCTAAGAAAACACTTAAAAACACATTTGACCACAATTTAAGCTAAAAATTGGAAAAATAAAAATAAATAAATAAATAAAATAACTAATATAGTAAAAACGAAACTATAATAACTAAATAAATAACTAAAGATATAAAAATAGAAGTCATGATTCACTTACTGTTTTTATTATTTGAATGCTAGTACTAGTAGTATGCTAGTGAGAGATTCATACCTTGCATAGAGCTCTCAGAGGGAGTGGTCTGTGTAACGGGCAGGTCCTCTCGCTCTTCTGTCTGAGGGGGCGTGGCTTTAGAAATGACCTCTGAAGTGGGAGTGGCTTCCTTAAAAAGTGGTTTGGGGGTTTCCTTGGCAGCGAGTGAAGGGGTTTCCTCAATGACGGGAGGAGTTTCGACAGGGGTCTCCTTGACAACAGGCTCCTGGATGACCTGCGGAATGCTTTCCGTGTCAACGGGTGTAGGTGTTTCCTTGGCAACCACAGGTACAGTCGCCTTGACAGGAGCGGGGGTCTCCTTGGCGACAGGAGCGGCGCTCTCCTTGGCGACAGGAGCGGGGGTCTCCTTGGCGACAGGGGCGGCGCTCTCCTTGGCGACAGGGGCGGCGCTCTCCTTGGCGACAGGACTGGGGGTTTCCTTGATGACAGGGGCGGCGCTCTCCTTGGCGACAGGACTGGGGGTTTCCTTGATGACAGAAGCAGGGATTTCCTTGACAACAGAAGCAACCGTCTCCTTGACAACTGAAAGAGTAGGCCCCTTGACAACAAGAGCTGGCACTTCCTTAACAACCGCAATGGGAGTCTCCTTGACAACCTGAGGAAGGATTTCTTTGACAGTCCTATCAGAAATATCGGCGGTAACTGGCGGCGCTTCTTTCACGACATCCGGCTCAGCGATAGGACTGACGTCTCTGTGGGCGGAGCCTGGCGGGACTCCGTTGAACAGCTGGAGCTCTTCAGGCTGCACTATTGGTGATTCCAGCGCATGCTCTGGCTGGGGGGCGGCGACAGGCAGCGTTACAGTCACAGGCACCTCCTCTTTGCTTGTAGTGGGTGTGGCTTCTGCACCGTTTGAGGCAGGTGGTTCCACCACAGTGGGCGTTGTGTCATCTGCAGAAGCTGGGGGTGGAGCATCTACCGTATCGCTTATCGGACTGGTAGGGGGCGGAGTCGGTGGGGCATCAGGTATTGGGCTTTCGCCTGGAGGGATGGGAAACTCCACTCTGGTTGTCATGACAACTGCAAGTGTGGCGTTGTCACCGTTGGGCTGTGTAAATTTTTTTTTTTACGTAAAAACAAAAATGTTTTTAATTACTTAGTAACTTGGACTGAAAGCGTAAATGAAAAAAATTTACATTTATAATTTACGTTTTTAATTATACATTTACATCAACAAATATTACTACATAATGACAGTTTACACAAAAATGAAAAATGTAATCTAGTCTGACATAAAAGTAAATTCATAGTTTAGTTATTTTTTGTTTTTGACAGTAAAAGTTGACAAAACATTAATTTTTAATACAAAAATGTCAATAATTCAGAAAGTGAGTAAATGATAAAATGTTCATTTTTTATGCAAAAATGAATTATTTGTCATTTGGACTGCAATGAGAGTAAATGATAAAAAAAAAAAAAAACTTAAAATAAAATTTAAAATAAATAAATTTTAATTTAAAGCAAAAATGTAAATGATCTAGTTGGACTTACTAATAAGTTAAAAATACAAAGTCAATATAAAGCAAAAATAAAGAGTCATTTGGACTGACAACATGACAGTAAATGACAAAACCTAATTTTCTCAAAAATTACTAAACTAAAAAAAAAGAAGTAAACAACAAAATTATACTTTTTAGTTTAATTTAGATTGACCTGAGAGTGAGTAAATGATGACAAAGCATTCATTTTTAAGTCATTCGGACTGACAGGAGTGCGAGTATGAGATGAAGCAGCCACGATTTTCTTGGTTCAGGTGTGTGCTCATTACCTGTGGAGGTGTAGGTGTGGAGCCACTGCGACCTCCTGACATGATCTCTTCTGTGATGTCACGTCCTCCCTGATTAGGGTCTCTGATCCGGATCTAGAGAGGCATTTAACAAGCGTAACAGAAGAAATGAGAACATGGCCGAGAGAGCAAGAGAGAGAGACTTTAACATGCAGCACAGGGAAAAGACCAAAGCACAAATAATCACGACACGAACAAGACAAAAGCAACAACAGAGAGTGATTTAACCCAAAAAGCATTTCACAGGGCTGCGAGACAAAATATGCTGCGAATGTCTCTGACAAACACACACACGTACGCGCACACACACACACACACACACACACACACGCAAGTGCAGCACCTTATAAAGAAGTAAATGCACAGCAGCCTGGAAACTTTCTCCGCACAAACTCAAATATGACTGTTTGTCCAACTTATCTGTACTTTACGCAATGAATTATACATTAAGTCTCCTGCTCTCCGAGGCAAACACCCACACCCACACACACACACACACACATACATGAGGCAGCACATTCCCTACCTTCCTCCCCTCGGACGGAGAGTTTGAGTTCTGCTAGGCCCGGCTCATCCTGGGGCTGGAGTTTAAACTCAGCCTAACTCGGACACACTAAAGTAGGCAACACATTCACACACGGCCTGGGCCGACGTGGGCCTCAAACTCTCTCACGTAAACGAGAGGAGGGAAGGAAAAACAGTGAGAGAGAGAGAGTCTGGCCTTGTGAAATGAGTGTACAGGAATGTGGAACGCCCACCTCACCAAACAGAGAGAGAGAGAGAGGGAGGGAGAGCGATGGGTGGAGACTCAGAGCCACGTGGAGCCATAGAACTGAACCGAATGACTTTACACAGACACTGGCTAAGAGCTGGGGTTTAAGAGTTTTCATTTTCCACAAGACCACATCAAACTGATCAAGAGCGACCCTGAAGAAATGTTCCACAGAAACATTAACCGTTTTTAACTGTTTCTTAAGCAGCAAATATTAAACTGATTTCTGAAGGATCATGTGGAGTAATGATGCTGAAAATCCAGCTTTGATCACAGGAATAAATTACAGTCTCACAGATTTTCACAGCAAAAACTAGTTAGTTTAAACTGCAATAATATTTCAGTTTTTACTGCATTTTTTAATTAAATAAATGTAATCTTGGTGAGCAGAATAAACTTACTAATAATGTTTCTACTAGTCATTAACCACAACAGTGTAATTATATGACTGTACTAATAACTCTCTCCAAAAAGTACTGAATTACTAATCATTTTCCAAAGTACATGAAAGTACAGAAATGAAACTGCTCATTTAATTCATTAAAAATAGTGTTTTTATTAACAAATGTCTTAACTCTAGGAGTGACTGTAATTAAATAACAGGAATTAAGAGTAATCCCTCACTTCAAAAGGAACTAACTACTTTCAAGGAAACAGAAAGCAAATGAATGACTTCGTAAAGCATCACACCCAACCCTGCAGGTCTCTCTCTCTCCTTCTTCTCAGTTTCTATTCCTCTGAAATGAAACCTCACTGAGAGCGAGACCCAGGACTCAAAGTCCAGCTGTGAGCTTCCAGAAAGCCTGATAACAGCACACTAACACACACAAACTAAACCGCAGATGCTCAAACAGTAACGGTAAACTAGTCAAAATCAATGATTATTATACGAAGCTTAAATAACCAGATGAGCTCAATATCCAAGAGCAATTGGACTCGATGATGTCATTTTCAGAGCTTTATGGGAGTTGATGCCACGGGAGATCTACGATTGATGGATATTTCTTCACTGGAGTGTGTTCGTCAGCAGAAATGGATTTACATATGATTCTTTTAAAAATGTAGATGTAATAACGCATCGGCATCAACAGAAGTTCATGATAAACATCTTTTTGGTGAAAATGCGAAGGAAATTTACTTTTAGAACTCTACTTTTGCGTGCAATGCTGTTACTATAGAGCCATCACCACGGCAAAAGAAGTTCTAATTCTGAGGTTCCTTTGATGCGTCTGATCACATTGTATCATTGCGTTTGAAAAATGCTTTAAAATCTGCGATATCAGCGGGAAAAAACTCACGATTTTCTGGGATTTTATCGATAACAATAATTAGACTAGGGTTGGGTTGATTCTCCACCCGCTCGCACGAACACAGTTATTTTTGTCAGTCGTGGGGCGGGGCTTGGTGTTTTAGTTACAATGTTTCACATTAGACACTGTACAATGACAAATTGGTCGACATCGCCCAACCCTAAATTAGACAATATTTTGCTAAATGTGTTTATCAAACTGACTAGATAACCTTCATGTTCTGTACGGTGGTCAGTCCACACCGACCGAAATTAAAATTTGTACATTTTATGGGCATTTTTACTTTTACAAACCCTTTTTTCCCCTAAACGTGGGCGTTATATTTTGAGTCAGATTCTTAAATTTAAATCAGGTCAATTAGAATAATGCACTCAAACTAATATTTTTAATTTCAATTTAGTTGAGAAGGCGTTTCTCTAAAAACAAAACAAAACAAAAAAAATCGTTCAATAAGGCTGGGCAAAAAAAATCTATTTTTCTATATATATTTTTCTAAAATGTGGATTCTCAAAGGCCACAAATCGATTTTTTAGATATTTACTTATTAACATTAAACGTAAGATCTATTTACTAGTCTAATCCACTAGGTGTCACCCCCTTTATTTGCCTTGTTATGGAGGTATGGAGATTTGGCAAGCACAATGACAAACATGCTGTAGACAAGAACAATTTGAGCTGCTTTTCTGCTATCGGGCCGAACGATGCTAGTAACTGTCAGGTACGGTTGTGTTTTTCCATGTGATCCTGGCTCGGCACGATTACAAACCGCTCCTGATCAGGATCTGTCACTTCTCAGTTTCTCCCTAGCTTGCTAGTGCACTATTTTGAGCAATGTAAACACCTCCATAACGCAGAGGTTTTTTTTTTTTTTACACCTCCTATCATATATAGTTATTTTATTATTCTTAAACATAAAATGTATTCTTAAAACATCTTAAACATAAAATAACCTGATCCCGTTTAATCAAGGCATGCGTTCTGACATGTCCAATTTTCAGCATCAGTTTCTGAATTTCAAAATTCTATTGTATGCATCTGAAATATAGAGTTGCGTTCTGTTTTATTGTACCCAAGTGTAGCTTAAATAAAGTGTTTAATATACAGGGTTGAGGCTCTTAATTGCCTTTTATTAATATTACCCATTGGTAATCTTTTGCTTACTGTTCATTTTTTATAAATGTAGGACTTGTATTAAATCTATATTCATTAATATATTCAAATCAAATAAAGAATCGAAATGGAAAATTGAAGTAGAATATGATACCGATCCTGTTGTTCAATAATCAACACTTAAATGAAAACTGTTTTATGTATTTATGTAAACTTCACTTAAATTGTACACAAGCCATTTTTATATCCACTTCTTTATGATATAATTGTTTTTACTTTAAAATCAAAACATAAACATTTAAGCAGTGACTGTAATAAATGTAAAAAAAAAAAAAAAAAACATTAAATAGAAGATATTAAATATTAGAATAAAAAGAAAAAATTAGAAAGAAACATGAAAATATTTTTTGCCAATGGTTCAGAAACAGGAATTGTGCACATCACCCAGTCACTTTAAAGCATTCATTTGTTCAGTTTGTGGCAATTAAAGAGGCAAGAAATTAACTAATTCATTTGGATAGATGACATACAGCTCACTAGAGCAAATCATTGTTCATTCAGAAATAAATTGCTGATAAAAACATCAAACTAACAGCCTTGACTGCTTAATTTCTGCTCCAGTGAGCGACGCAAGGCTGATGTTCATGAGATGAAGAAATATCAAACACATTTAAACAAAGGCCAGGAAAGCACTGAGCTCCAGATACAGAAGACCTTACCTGTTTGCGTTCTCGTCTGGGCGGAGCTTGCTGTGGGGGAGGGGGCGGGGCCTGTTGCTGTTGGGGGGCGGGGTTTATGATGACAGGCGCCGTGGCAACAGGGGGTGTGAACTGGGGCTGGGCGGAGTAATATGCCCCGGCTGGAAACAAAAACGACACAAATGTCCTTCACAAAAATTACAATCTGTGCAATCAGTGATCACTTCACTGAACTGTCAGAGATTCTTAGCCTGGCAAACACACACAGACACACACACAGCACCCTCCTTTAGTAAACAATCTGTCACAGCCAAATTTATTTTTGAACAGCACACCCCCCGAAAACATACACACTGGTGGTCTGTACAATAGTTTTAATGTCCTTAAAGAGACAGTACCGACAGAAACAGGGCTTACATTTTCCATTTTGAAATTCCAGACCTTTCCATACTCAAATTTCCAAACCACTTTAGATTTAGATTTTCAGACACTATAAAGAACTATTTTCAGCTTTATGTTTGGTATACATTATAGTCATCAGTAAATAAATATTAGATATTTTTTACCCAGAGTTTTTTAACACTGAATTCTGTAAGTGACTTAAAAAGAAAATTTAGGAAATAAATGAAAAAGAAAAAAAACCTGAATCTGTTAAAAAATAAATGTGTAAAAACAAAAAGTAACAAACAAACATTAAAACAAAAATGTTGCTTTGGCAAAATTACTAGAAGTACAGGAACTAATAAATTAAAATAAATGCAAAGCAGGAAAATAGAAAAGAAAAAATTGTAAATGTAATTTTTTACATTTATTCTATTTTGATTTAATTGTATTTTATATTATTGATACCAAATTTTTTAAGCATTATGCAAACCGAAAGAAAAATACCAAAAGTAGTACTTTATTATTTGCATTTATTTATTTTGTATATTTAGTAAAATTACTTTTGTTTTATATATATATATATATATATAAATCTGTCACTATACTTTGTCTATGCAAAACAAAAACACCAAAGTAGTACTTTATTATTGAAAAATATTTTTCTTATAATTTATTCTAATTTATTGTGCATATTTAATCTCATTAATCGCATCACATTAATCTAATGTATTTTATTTTATATTACCGATTATTATTTAAATCAACTGTCATGTACTTTAATATACCATCCCTGTATTTTGGGTTGTTAGCAGTACTTTGTAGTACTTTCTTTAAATAAAATTATTAAAAACTCTACAAACTTCTCTTACCTGAGCATATGTTCACTTTTAACAGCTCTGATAGGTGTTTTTTTCCTCTAGTCACTCTATATCTTACTGACGGAGCATTGTTGACCAGTGCGTGTGGAGACTAAATATAGTCCAAGCCCACAGGCAGACAGAAAGACGGGTCTGAGACTAGAGTCTGAGAGAAATATCAGTCACATACCCTCAGAGCTTCGGCCGGACGCTCGGTTGCCCATGATCCCGTCTCTGAGCGTCCGTCTGGACACGTTCACCTCTCTGCGTCCGTGCTGAACTCAAACTGACCTGTGTGTGGCGCCGCCGAGTGTGTGTGTGTGATTCGATCCGGAGGGGGTCGCAGCTATAAGTCACTCAGATGGCAAAAATAACCAGCGGCTCGGAGCAGAGAGCCAGTGTTTGTGAAGGAATGCTCTTAAAGCTGCTGTTTGCTCAGTCACTTCACTACAACCTCAAACACACACCAGGCCTACCGTACAGGACAGTCACTTATGACCTTCCTGACAGCGCCTACTGCAGGACGGGAGACAGAGATACAGGACGAACAGAGAAATCTGATCTGATCTGAGAATAACCGAGCGCAGCGAGAGGAGGGAGACAATAATGAAGTTAAATAAGGAAAGAAAATAAAAATAAATAAAAGACAAATGTAAGAAACAATTCAATTAAGTAAAACAATGAGAAAGAAAGAAAGAAAGAAAGAAAGAAAGAAAGATAATAAATTCAGATGAAAAAAATAAAGAAAACAAATAAACAAAATGAGATAAAATGCAGAACAAAAAAAACTCAACAAATAGATAAGAGAAAAATTAAACATCTAATCAAATTAAATTAGAAAAACAAATATGTAAATATGAACAATTAAAGAAAATTAAGGAATAAAAAAGCTATTTATTGCAGAAAGAAAAAAGAAAGACTTTTTATAAAATAAAAAATTCAATAACTAAAACAAGAGCAAAAATCAATCAATAAATAAAAATAAATTAAGATTAAAAGAACAGCCGGACAAAGAAAGAGAAAAATAAGCAATATGAAGAACAATACAATAAAATATATGAAAGTAACAAAGAAAGAAGTAATACAAATTTTGAGAATAATAAAAATGAAAATAGTGGACTACTGGACCCACTCTCAAGTTATTCAGTCAGTTTGTGCAACTGTTCCTTTAAGACTTGCATATTTAAATGAGCTCTGACTACTGAGTAAGCGGTGATGCATAAATATGGGCGGTCTTATGCTAATATACCTGTGGTCATGATATCGAAACCATGACGATTTGAGAATATTGTGCTTGTTACCATGACAAACACGCCAAAGTAGATCTCACTAAAACCTGAATCAGCTGATCCGTGATGACTCATACCATCAGAAGTCTAGTACAAGCGCACACGCACACACACGAGCACAAAACCAGTCAATAAAGGTACATTTTATGAGACTGAGATGTATACTGAATCAGTAAGCTATATGCTGATGTATGATAAGACTATCTGAAAACTTTAAAGTTCAAAATCACCTTTAAACTTGTCCAAATGAAATCCTTAGCGATATCAAAAATGAAGTTTTGATATATTTACTGTAGAAAATTGACAAAATTTCATTTAATGATTTTTGGGATAAAAGAAAAATGGAGAATTTTGAGCCATACAATGTGTTGTTGTGTATTGATATAAATATACCTGTGCTGCTGATGACTGGGTTTGTGCTCCGGGGTCACGGATGTGGATTTACTGCTTCCTGTCTCCATACTTACCGTAATCAGCCGGACTCGTGCCAGGATAGAAACCAGGAGAACCGGCCACCTGATACTGCTGGGGGGTCACGTATGAGGGTCGGTACTGAGAGAGAGAGAGAGAGAGAGAGAGAGAGACAGAGACAAAGAGAGAGAGAGACTGACTCATCAGAAAGCACCCGACAGCCCCGTTTCAGGCCATTTTTCCATCCGCCCAACAATCCTCCCCCTTTTAGAGTTGCACAATTAGGAACGCTACAGACGGTCAGCTGACCGGGACAGAGTTTAGAAAGGGGAGGAGTCAGCAGAATCAATACACTGACTGAGTGTGTGTGTGTGTGTGTGTGTGTGCACGCAGAACACCTTGTGCTGGGGAATTATCGTTAACTAAAACTAAAAAAACACCCCCGTCCAAAAAACATCCGTTACGTGACATAAAACACATATGAACTGAAATAAGTTTATTTAAGATAGCTGGCATTGAAACATCTCAAATTTCATTTAGATTATTTTTTATACTCAAATATCTAGATTTTAAATAATATAAACTATATACTAAAAATACAATCACACAACAACAAAATCAATAAGTGATACTAAAATAACACTGGTGCTTTTATACATAAAACATGATCAGTTTCATAAATTAGATTCTGTGTTAAAATAAACATTTATAATGAAATAAATCAAGATCCCAAGATGATTTGGAACACTGTTTGACAAATTCAGTTTTTTTTACATTTATATTATTTATTTGTTTTTTTAAATGATTAAATGAAATTGAAAGCTTGTCGTTTGCTCGTATCATGACAATTATACAAGTTCACATCAATTTAATAAAAGGTTATGTTCTCTCCATCAATAACGTTACCAAATTCTGCCTTTTACCATGTCTAATTATTTGCATGTATAAAAATAACTTAACTTATTAAAATGTATTGTGAAAAAAGCTCATAATTGTTTTCCTCTCAGAGATTCTGTGTTTGTATCGATCCAAACCTCAGTGACCTTCTGTGTTATACAGTAAATGATGCTTTTATGACTGTATTCTGCAATTTCATCCACGTTTTCCACATCACAGAAATCACAGAGCCCTATCATCTCAACAGATTAAATAAATCATCTTTATAAAGGACATCTCTGGACCGGCTTTAAGTCATCAGTACATCAGCGCTATTTTAATATCATTTATCACCTTCACTTTAATGTAATAGGCAACTGGCTGAAACAGAGTTAAACATGTTTTTATGTTGCAGTTGATGGTTATATCTGTTGAAAAGATGTTTGGCAGGGAAAGAGTTAATATATATTCCCGTACACAATTAACTGTAATTAGCTACATTGAAGGATAATAAACTTTTTGGCCATTAGCAACTGTTTCGCATCACCAGCTGCTCCATGAAATGTCATTTATGTCGCAATCATGTAAATCATGAAAAAAGCGTATTGTATCAGTTTTACGGATGTGCTTCCTCTTACCTGGCCAGATATATAGTAAGCTGTGCCTTGTGAATTCGGGAAGCTGATTGGCTGCTGAGGAATCATCATCATCTGGGAGGGGCCAGGCTGGAACACATGAGGGGGGCGGGCTACGTGCGGAGGGGGGATGGGCCGAGGGGCGGAGCTTGGCTGGACACGCCCAGAATTGGCAGGTAAAGTGGGCCGACTGGCATAGTACGGCTGAAATGAGAGGAAAACAGACTTAATATTGGACTCTTGTCTTTTCATTTCAGCAGAAATGAACCTGAAGGAATAGGGCTGGGTAAAAACAACAACAACAAATATGTTTTAAGTTAATAAACGGAATATTTTTGTAGTTTTGTGCTCTGGTACTTTTACTAAGAGAGTTCTCTATTGTATTACAGTACAGCGCTTCCCACAGGATTTTGTGGCAGCAAGTGATGTCACATTAATTAGTATACAAATATGACATCATTACGGTCAGACGAGTAACTGTAATACAGCTGAACGCCCAATAAAGCTGTTCACATTATATTTTCTGTAGTCACACATAAAACAAGGATAAATAGTAAACAGGACCCATTAATTCTACACAGGAATCACTATTTTTCTGCCGCTCACTAGACGTCGAGAGATGTGACACTGCGCCGGTGGAGGTAGAGCTCGAGGTTATGGAAAAATGCACCAAAACGGTCTGAAAGTTGCTAAAAACTGTGCTTGAGTGTGTGAGATGCAGGAGCTGAGGGCACTAATAAATCAACGTATGGGAAACCCTGCAGTATTCAAAGAATAAATGCTGTTTAATGTGACGTGACAGATCGTCTAGCGCACATGAACTAATCATGGCTTTAATACCGGTTTTAGCATGAAACAAACATAAATGAACATCTGAAGGTAAGTGATCAGAAAGAGTACAGCTATAAGGACTGTCCGAATTCGCCGCCTTTAGTCTCTTGTAATCAGTGTTTCAACTGAGCAAAGATGTCAAAATATAAGGATTTGTAAACAATGTCACATTAATTTACCTCAGAAAAAACATTCAGTGACAAACTCGTTCAAAAAAAAAAAAAAAACTTCATTAATTGTAATTTAAGCAGGTGCATAGCCTAAAAATCAGTCAGTTTTAACCTTTGATGTTATAATAATGTAGTTACTGACTCGTGTATATTTTACACTATTAGTTCAGATATGTTTTTCCTGACATCAAATGATAAATCACATCCAAAATAAGTCTGTTTATATAATCTTTTTATGTATACAATGTACATGTATGATGCTTATGTAAACACAAACATGCATATATGTGTATATTTAAGAGCAATATGTTATGTTAATATATCAAGTATATTTATACATAATATAAAATATAAGAATAAATATGTAAAATTATATATGCGATTAATAGTTTGGAAGCACTACCGGATATATGCGCAAAATAATTATGAAAAGCTTATGAATGAGAATCGAATTTTTGTCAAAACCCAGCCCTAAGAATGAAGCTGACATTTTTAATTCCTCATGGATAAAAGTTCTATTTTATCATATTATTGAAGTAAAATGAATGCTACAGCGTATCACACTGATTTTAAAGAAAGATTTTTGTGAAGTGTAAGTAAAGCGGTGAGCGTTACCTGCAGTGACCTGAATCCTCCCTTCAGCAGCACCACACACACACACACACACACACACACACACACACACAGAGCAGAGGAGCGAGAGAGAGAGAGATGAAGAGTGTGTGTTACTCACCAGCACAGAGGAACAGAGCAGCATGCAAACACAGCATTCAGCACTCTTCAGAGTGAGATGACTCCATAAAGGCCAGAAACATACTCACACAATACAGTGCAACATTCTGAACTTCTGTCATCACACTAGAAAACATCTGTCTCTTTTAGAAATTACTTTTCTTTTTAATTATTTCATTATATCACATTTATTATTACCAACAGAACTATTTAATTTTAATTGAATTCCCAAGTCATTTCTCTCTTTTTTCCTTTTTTTAATTATTATTTTCTTCCCTTTTTTATATTGCTTAAATTGTATTATATTTTTCTTGTAGTATTCTTTAAATATGTTTTTATTTTAATTATTCAATTGTATTAAATTATATTTATTTTTTCTCTTTCTCTTTTAATCATTTAATTTCAATATCATTTTGAATTAAATAATACTTTTTCTTACTTTCATTTTTATTTCTTTTAAAAATTTGTTTAATTATTATTAAAAATTTTCAGCAGATAAATCAGTTTTATAGAGAAAAGTTTCTTCAAACTTGCTTCACAAGATTATCTTAAACTACAGCTCAGAAAGCGAAGACTTTTACTAGCTTTTTTTTACTAGTTTTACTAGATACTAGGTTATGAGAATGAGATGCAGAATTCATACTGTAATAGTGTAGAGTATGTTTCAGGTCTTGTTCAGTAAATGTGGGTGTGTTTGTTGTTAGTACCTGTTGTGGTAAAGCTCTAGGACCTGAGGCAAACTAGAAAGAGAAAGCCACACGTACAGGTCAAAAGGTCAAGAAACCGAAGCAACACTAACCAAAAAAGCAGAGAAGAGATGCCGTTTCCCCAGAAGCACCTCAGTCGCATCAATCTCACACACATGGTGAGGTCAGGAGGATGCAGGGCGACCTCTGAACTCAAGTACAGACGCTCTTACATTCACACTAATTTGATGTTCATAAATTTGTCTGGATTGAGCAAACAGGTCAGGCCAAAACTTACATAAACCTCAGTTTTTTCACAGAGATCATCCAATGAGTTCATGAAGTAAAAATCACATTCAGAAACCAAACAAAAGCTCCACTAATCAGTAAAATACTGTGATCTCTCATTGTCTTAATATTTGCTCATTTACATTTAATTTAAAGACAGCAGTAGTTTAGTTATTAACTAAATCTACAAAAAAACAAACAAAAAAAATTATATCATTTAGCTGCTTAGGAAAAATATAAAAAATATAAAAAAATACTATAAGCTAAATACACATTTATTAAAACACTAATAATTCTATGAAAACACTTACTAAATAACTAAAATTAAAAAACAATTTATAAAAATTTAAATAAATATATATACAAAAAAAAACACTTTATTAGTATATAAACAATACTGCTATTATTTTATTTTAATATCTTTTTCTTTCTTTTTTAATTATTTAAATGCATTTTTTTATTTTTATATATATATATATATATACATATATATAAATTTATTAAAAATGTGCTAAAATTTAAGACTGATTTAATTTGGCAGAGTTTAATTTATGGCAGAGTTTCTCAACAATTCTAAAATTATTTGAATAAGTTAAAATCTCTGGGAGACTTAAAGTAAATATTTAAGCTCACAATGTAACAGACTGGCTGGTTTGGATCTTCTTGAATCTTGAATGTCAATGAAGAAAACGAATGGGCCAATGAGCCAGTAGGCCCACAGGAAGTGATGTGTGTCTGGGGTGGCGTACCTGTCGGGGTTGGGCGGCGGGGTTCATCGGCGGAGGGGTGCCAAACACAACCGGAGCAGGAGGAAAACTGGGCTAAAGAGAGACACACGTGCATCACTCAATTCTAAAAGTAATTCAGAAAGATCATGAGTAGAGATGCACCGATACTGAATTTCTTTCAGCCGATAACCGATTACTCAGAACGAGATCTGACGATTTTGCTAAATCTGTTTTCTTACAGAACAACTAAACTTTCAAGTAATGCTGTTAACTAAACATTGGTATGTCATATTAGAGATTAATATAAACACAATTACATTGAATGCTTTTTATTTTCAGAAATAATAAATCATGCTCAAATACAAATTATATTATAAGCAACAGATTTCAGTTGTACGCTATTTTTCAACATAATTTCTGATGTCCATTTACATTTATTTTGTGCTTAACTTATAATAAAGCGCGACAGACTCATATGAACTTGATGCTTAGTGAGAGGGAGAAAACATATCTGGCAACCCTGCCTTGAACTATGGGTGCTTTATTTTTTACTTTTTAATAACGGTAAAAAAAAGCAAGCAGTGATTATTTTCAAAGCTTCAAATGTACTGTCATAACAAAAATACTTCATTATTGTTTACAAAAAGTACAAACAATTAGCTAATAATTTCCTTACAGTTGTTTCCAAGCAAAAGGAAGTCTATATTGGTTATCGGCCAAAACATTTTTTTAATAAAACAATAAGAATCAGATATCGGCAAAATCCAATATTGTGCATGCCTAGTTTATACTGCTTTAACCCACACAGCCATAAATTTGCTTCACGCAAGTTGCTAATGGAAACATTTTCCTGCCGCATTTTGATTGACAGAATATAATCGGCCCTAATCACCGTTTCTGATACCGATATATCGGTGCATCCCGGATCACAGTTATTGAAAGCGTGATGTGGGTTACCTGGGACAGGCCCGGGGAGGGGGGTCCTGACAGAGGCTGAGGTGCCTTATTCATTTCACCCGGAGCATCTGCATCGAGACGCAGTACCTACTGACAAAACCTGAAGACAGGGGGAGGCATCAAGTTATAATTCAGCTATTCACTGTGTCCTACACTTCATCAGCGAGTGTCAATGATTAGTGTACACATCAGAATTTCAAGGTCAAACAGAAAGATCTGAGTCACGCTGAATCATCAAGAAGCCTTTAATACAGCTCAAGTGTGTGCTTTTTCAGATTAACATTAGAAATGTTCAGCCCCTTCGGAACCCTATTTAAGATTTTTACAGTATCTGTAAAATTACAGTAACGACACATGCATTCATTTCACTATTCAGAGTTATTCAGCGCTCACCTAAAAGTAGATTCTAGGTTAAAAGGTCAATCTCATCAGTAGTTTGTTGAGGTCACCTGCACCTGTAATTACTGCAGCACTCATTCATTATTTGGATTTGTGTGAATGAATCAGAGGAACAGGACTGCAGCAAGAGACCAGCTGACCAAGACTTAAACTAGTTCATATGGAGAGGCTTCAGGAGACACGGCTCTCTTTACAAGAGCCAAATATAACTCTCACACACACACACACACACGTTACTGGACGCGAGGATATAGTACAGTACACACAGACATTTCTCACAGATACAGAGCTCAGCAGTGACATAACGCTTAAACACACCAAAAGCTGAGTTCAAAAGGTTTTCAGGCCGAGAGACGAGAATTAAAAAACCTCTCAAACAGCACTGCTTTCATTATTAACGATAGTTTCTGCTATTAAATCATTTAGAACGTGCATTTAAGAAATTATCGTCATTTAAGACGATACAGCGCATTTCTTTATAAATGAGACTAATTTCAGCTTGTAAACATTGTTTTAAAGAATCTTCATGATCATAAACAAAACGCAAGAAAATTAAATAACTATAAAATAACCAGTATATTTTAAAAAATGATAAATTAAAACTGTATCTGTCACTCTCACATACACCTTACACGACCGAATTAAACCAATTACATCAAATTAATCAGTGCCCAATATCTGTATACAATCACATGAAGTATTAAAAAACTACAAACATGGAGGATATGCCGGTCTGTTGTACATAATGAGAGTGCTAAATAATGACTATTTAACGATACGCATTTAATGTTATACGAATTATATTTAATCTGCAGAAGCCTGGTGATTTGGTCATTTTAAACGCATTATTATGCAAACATTTCTCGGCATGAAAGACCTTTATTTCTCTCCAATACGGCAGAAATGAAATGTGTATGACATGAGATTTTAAACAGAATCCATTTAAGAGACTCTTAGAAACTTTTAGTTAAAGGGTTAGTTCGGCCAAAAATGAAAACGCTGTCATTAAAATACATTCCAAACACATAAGACCTTCGTTCAGCTTCAGAACACAAATGAAGATATTTCTGATGATATTAGAGAGCTATCTGTCCCTCCATAGACAGCAATACAACTCAAATGATCCAGAAAAGTAGTAAAACAGTCCATGTGAGCTCAGCAGATCAACCTCGATGCTAGGAGTAGACTGTTTTTGCCCAAACAACGTAATTTACGCGACTACTCTTCTCCTTTGACATATGCAAGCTTTAATGTATCAGCCTTTAATGTATCGCCGAGTGGGAAGCGTACACATATATGGAAGACATAACTCAGGTGTGTGTGAGTCAGTAATGGATGTGAATGGGTGCCGTCAGAATAGCTGATAAAAACATCGCAATAATCCACACCACACCAGTTCCTCGGGTAACATCTGGAAGACAAAAGCTGAAACAACTATATCATTAAAAGATATATCAGTCCAGACGTGTAAAAGTGCATCTGATTCAGAGCAGAAGACTTTTATTTACTAGAGGAAGGGTTATTATGGATTTCTTTATTAAGGATTTATTTTAGCTTCTGTCTTCTCCAGACGTTAGTGCGATGTTTTTTATCAGACGCTCGTTCTGACGGCACCCATTCACACGAAGAGAGAAAGAAACAAACTCATCTTCATCTCAGTGAACGCATTACAAATACTGGCTGAACTACTCCTCCAATAAAACAAACATCCAGGCCGTCTGCATCAGCACAGGCTCACTCACTCTCTCTTTGTCTGTCTTTCCTTCCTTTGAGAGTTGAACACGGCACACGAGACCTTTGGAGTGTGTTGCTATTGGATACTGAACTGCAGTGTGAGACAGCTTCAGTAATGCGACAGTCACGCACGAGTGACTAAGGCTTCACACACTCGCTCCGTCACCGCACTGCCTTTACACATCCACCCTCAACTTTGACCCAGAAGCCCGACACGGGACAGAGCGAGAGAAAACCTGGACAACAAAAACAGTCATGAGGGTCAACTGAAAGCTGAACAAACAATCTTTCAATTGATGTATGGTTGGTTAAGATAGGACAATATTTGGCTGAGATAACCCTTCCAGGAAATAACAACCTCCAGACTCTAAAATCTGGCAATAAGAGAACCCATGTCCCATCAACATCTTTTAAATATCTTATATCACAAAAATGTAACTAGACTCATACAGCAACTTCTTACGTGCATGTTTATCCATTATAAAAACATACCGTATGGTAAATACAACAACTCTGACACATCGTGTGCCAAGCATTACCATAAAAACACAATAACACCATTTAATAGCGAACCATGTGATTAAATAAACACACCATGGTGTTTATATGCTTCACAAATCAATAACAAAAGCAGCATGCTTTTAAAGACTTTATACTATGGTTTTACCATATATTTTTTTAGACATATCCAATGGTTCCGTACTGATTTTCGGGATGGTATTTGGTAAGGACCTTCTTAATCCCAAGGTGCATTCGTTTCAATACTCGAATCCCAAAAATACCATGAGTACATGTCCAAAACACAAGAGAATACCCTGTTCTAGTGGGTGTACAAAAATAATGTTATTAAACATGTTATTTCAACTATATATATATAAATAAATCAACCAGGTATCACTCCATTACCCCAAGAATGACAAATAATACAGTGGGAGTACCATTTAAAAGAAAAAACTGATATACCATTCACGTACCATGGTATTTACATGACACAACTATAATGTATTACTCACAAACACACAAATATAATACTGTATTGTTGGATAATCATGTTTATGACCTGTACCATGGTGTTTAGTTGGTACTCAGATGCCTGTCAGGTAACATATCGATACTAACATGACCTAAAACACAGGGTTTTATCAAAATACACGATATTAGCACGCTGAATAACATCGAGGCGGTTTATGAGACACCTGTCACACACACACACTCTCTCACACACACACACACACACACTCTCACACACACACACACTCTCTCACACTCACACACACACACACACACACACACACACTCTCTCACACACACACACACACACACACACACACACACACACAC
>JAUMHI010000016.1:2119009-2130989 GCA_032359435.1 Enteromius unitaeniatus
AGGCATTGCTTTTTAGCAACATCATATGACCACTTTAATATATATAACTTGTTAGTCATGTTTGTTTATCATCCTGATGTTCTTCTTTTCTAAATGCATTTACATTGTAAACATTTTGAGCACTGAAAAGGCACTATGTAAATAAAATGTATTCTCTCCCTCAGAGGCTGATAGACAAATCGAAAGTGACGTGTCTGAAGTGGCTCCCGAAGTCGGAGAACCTGTTCCTGGCGTCTCACGCCAGCGGTCACCTCTACCTCTATAACGTGGAGCAACCGTGTGGCACCACCGCCCCACAGTACTGCCTGCTCCGGCAAGGAGAGGGCTTCGCTGTCTACGCCTGCAAGACCAAAACGCCCCGTAACCCGCTGCTCCGCTGGGTGGTCGGCGAGGGGGGGCTCAACGAGTTTGCGTTCTCACCTGACGGCGTTCACGTGGCCTGTGTCGGTCAGGATGGCTGCTTGCGTGTTTTCCACTTTGACTCGATGGAGCTCCAAGGCGTGATGAAGAGCTACTTCGGCGGGCTCCTCTGCGTCTCCTGGAGCCCCGATGGGAAGTATCTCGCGACGGGCGGGGAAGACGATTTAGTCACGGTTTGGTCGTTCGCAGAGAGTCGCGTTGTGGCCCGCGGACACGGGCACAAGTCGTGGGTCAATGTCGTGGCGTTCGACCCATTCACGACAAAACTGGAGGACGAGGAGCCGATGGAGCTGAGCGGCAGCGAGGAGGACTTCCAGCAGGGGGCGCTGCAGTTCGGCCGCGTGCGAACCAGCAGCACGCTTTCGCGACTTTCGCGACACAGCTCCAAAGGTGGAGCTTCATCCGTGACGTACCGCTTCGGATCAGTCGGCCAAGACACGCAATTCTGTTTGTGGGATCTGACAGATGACGTTCTGTATCCGCGACTCCCGCTCTCTCGCGCAATTACGAACACCTTCGGTCCGACGATCCCGAGCGGGAGCAGCGGAGTCGAAGGCCACCACCATCCCTCAATCCCTCACCAGACGGCCACTTTACCGCTGCCTTTGCCTCGCTCGCTGTCGCGCTCTAATTCCCTTCCGCATCCCGCTGTTGCGAACACCTCTAAGAGCCAGGGGGCGACGGAGAGCAGTGTTACGAGTGCCGGCGGCGGAGGGGGAGGGGGAGGAGGAGGAATCACGCCGTTCAGCATCGGGCGCTTCGCAACACTTTCTCTACAAGAGCGCAAATCGGACAAATCCGGGGTGGGAGGGGAGAAGGAGCACAAGCGCTATCACAGCCTCGGGAACATCAGCAAAAGCAACGATAAGATCAACGTGGCGCCGCGCAGTAACCGGCTCGATGGCGCTAAAGTGCTGGGGACCACGCTGTGTCCGCGCATGAACGAGGTGCCGCTGCTCGAGCCGCTGGTGTGTAAGAAGATTGCACACGAGCGACTGACCGTGCTCGTCTTCATGAACGACTGCATCATCACGGCCTGTCAGGAGGGACTCATCTGCACTTGGGCCAGACCTGGGAAAGCGGTTAGTCCAGAATGCAAAGCACGTATTGTGCAAAAAAAATGTATTTGCATGCATATATTTATATGGAAATATTTAATATATAAACACGTTTTTCCTAAACGTCTGTGCATAAACTTCTATTATAACATTTAATCACACTTAATGGTTTGACAGCACTAATATAAAAGCTCTGCTTCTGTGTTTGTTAGCACCCGTCTCAGCCGCTGTCAGCACAGAATGGAAACTCTCCGAGCGGGACTGTGGTATAGCCCCAGCCTCATTCCTGCGTCTGCATCCAGAGCCGGTCCATCACCGTCCACTCAACATGAACACACCGGGACCATGATGCACTGCGGCGCTCTCCTGCAGACGGACTGAGACTCTTTAGCTGGCCTCTTCACTGCAAAAGCCACAGCCATTTTATTTCCTATTTATTTATTTGATCATCAAGACTTCTAATGTACATATTCTATAACAGCAGAGACATGTATTGAAATAATGAACTCAAATAATTAATATATGAAGATCCTATATTGTACATAGTGACAGATGCATTGAATGTGGATCGACGAGTTCTTGTTCTAGTGTGCTAGTGCTTCATAAGTGGTCATCTGGCTGAGAAAGTGCAGCCTTTGCTTTGGCATCGGCCTGAACTGAGAGTTACGTGCGTTTGTTCGACCGCTAGACTGGAGTTTTCCGCTTCTTAGATTACTAGAGAGGTGAGGTTAGTGTCGTCTAGAAATAGTGTTAAATGGTAGGCAGGGTATAGGAACCGTGAAAGTGAGATTTTATATATTTACTAAGTTTTCGCTAAGCAAACGACGTCACTGCTGAATGAAAACGGACATTTGTGCCATTCTCACATGACTGTTTAGAGCTAGTCCAAACTAGAAGTGGATCTCTTTAGAATTTGCCTTGCTGAACACAAGACTGAGGAAGTCTGTGTCCGCCATGGAACAAAAATAAAAATGGTTACTGCTCACAATTTACAATATTTTCTCACAATTATGAGAAAAATGCAATATATAAATATATTTTGTGGAGGAAAAAACAATTGTAATCGTGATTTAAAAAATTTTGTGAGATATAAATGACGAAATTTACGAATAGAATTATGAAAAAGTCGAAATTGCAAAATGTAAACTTAGAATTAAAAAAAATCTATATTGTGAAATATGAACTTTAGAATTGTGAAAAAAAGTCAAAATTGAAAGAAACTCAAAAAGTAAAAGCTGCAAGATATAAACTTTAAAAAAGTAAAGATTGCGAGATAAAAACTTAAGATTGCTCAAAAAGTATCAAAATATAAACTCAGAATTCCTGAAAAAAGCCGAAGTCACGAGGTATAAACTCTGAATTACGCATAAAAACAAAAAAGTAAAAGCGGTGTGATATAAACTCAGAATTCTAAAAAATAAGTTAAATATTTCAACAACCTCAAGATTGCAAAAAAAGGCATTTCTGAGGAAATAAAAGTTGCAATAACCTTTTTTTAATTGTTATTCTGTGATGGACGTCAGCTTCCATATCAGCTGCGAGGGAAGGTTGGAGCAACAGTGAACTATTGTAGCATGGAGTAGGCGCTATTACTCACACCTGCTATGCCTCTTGCAAAATTTTGCACATTTCCAGGTTGGTTTTAGCTCGCTGGAGGGACCAGTGTCAAGGGTCGGGATCACAGAGAGCCAATGTGAAGAGGGGTTTAGGGTTTTGACGTGTCAGTCCGTTCGATTCTTGCTATAAAGCAGATCAATGCTAACCTGCTTTAACAAACCTGCATTCCTATAAATCATGGATGTCACACATACTGTCAGTCATGCGTTTCACATTGCCACCAAAACCAGTTCTCCAAGTTTTGCTAATCTTTTGTGGTCCTGACAGTCAACGAACACCTTGAGGGATGGGTCATTTTCTCACAAGCTCCTATTTAAAGCATCTAAATACTCAAACCAACTTAAAAGATAATAAACCTGTCTAGACGTCTGCGAGGAATAACACTGCATAAATTGATCTTTGAGGTCATTGCATTGGTCTGAATATGGTCAGTTTGGCTTCTTTATTGATCCTGACATGAACGTTTCTTCTAAAGGCAAAGGCCAAGCTAACGAACTCGTATACGATCCTTCCCACCCAGTTACTGAACACTACGTGATTTAGCCCTGACCGGATGTACGCTTAACACTTGGCTCTCTTTTTTTATGTCTTTTTGTAACTTTAAGTGTTTATTGTTTTTTTTAAAGTCTCAGATATTTTGGGATGTATGTTTCGTACGGCTGTAGCATTGTAATTGTCTTTGCTGTTAACTGGAGAAATGCAAATGGACTAATTATTGAATGTTGGAACGTTTAGTGTATTATTTAAACTACTGCTTTATCCATTAGGGGATTATTTTGTTACTTGTTTTTTTTTTCTCCTTGTTTCTCTTTGCAAATGCATTCAGGATGTTTTGTCTTACTGTAACGGATGACGGCACCCATCTGCTACACTGAACTGTAAGAGTCCCGCCTCATCGACGTATGAAGATGGATTCCGGTGTGACTTCTGTTCCTCCTCACTGCTTTACTTTAAAATCTTCCACTGCATGTGTTTTCGTTTATCACATGGTTATATGCCTGAGTCTGGTGATGTGGCCAACGATATCACAATATCCAGTTTGTATATGGGAATCTGTTATTAAAACATCAAATACTCACGCATCGGATTTTTATTTGTAATCACTTACACCAGAAGCTCATCCAAAAATGAAAATGTGCTCACCTTCAGTTTACCTGAGATCAGGAGGAGTGTGTCTCAGTAATGGAAGTGAATGGGTGCCGTCAGAATGAGAGTCTGAATCAGAATAATCCACAGCACTCCAGTCCATCAGTTAACATCTGGAGAAGACAAAACCTGCATCTTTGTTAAAAACATATATATTTTGTCTTGTAAACGCTGCTTGATCTGTGCAGATTTCTCTCCTGATTCAGAACACGTCTTCACTGGAGGAACAGTTATTATGGATTACGGACTGATTATTTTAGTTAAAAATGCTGGATTAGGTTGATCTTCTGTGTTCTCCAGATGTTAACTGATGGACTGGAGTGCTGTGATGTATTTCTCAGATTCTCATTCTGACGGCACCCATTCACTGATGCAGAAACATACTCTTGATCTTGGATGAACTGAAGGTGAGAACATTCTCAGACGATTTTATTTCTTTAATTGTCCAAACTAGTGAAAGCGTTTATTTTACACATCTGTATGTACAGTAATGCTTATGATTATGATTTGTTGTACTATAACACCTGAGGAATCTAGATGTGATTGTGACTCAGAACTGACTGAACAGATTCAGAGATGATGATCTGACCGATATAGGGTAATTGTGATGCACTTTACTCTCTTAAATGTCTTTTGGAGTGCAAATATGGTTGTGAACACACGGATTCTCAGGAAAAGTGTGTGTGTTTTTATCAAACTGAGATCTTTCAGAATGAGGGAAGTTCATGCAACTCCAGTTGTCTGTTGAATGTTTTCAGTTATTGCATGTTTTGTTAAACGCTGAAAATATCGCAACACGTCAGTAGTATGTAGTAACAGCTGAAGGATAAGAATACAGCACAGGAAGTGTTTTTTCAAAGCTGCTCTATCTTCCTCTGGTCAGACTGATAAAGATCAGATTTTAGGCAAAGCAAGCATCCTTAGGTTGTGTTTCGGAGCTGGAGCAGGGGTTTGAAATAAGCTGCATCTCTCACAGATTATCATGACGAGTCACCAACAAGAACATCAGGTGAGTTCCTGAAAAGAAATCAAGTGTTTATTGTGTATAGATGTGCTCACCTCTGACTGTGGTACAGATGCACAGGAGCAGATCTCGGCAGGACACGGGTAACAGGAAGCTGGAGATTGGACATCATGGCGATGGTGATGATGAAGAAGGCTCGGGTGTGGTACAGGTCCACAGCAGATGGAACAACATCCGTAAGTGCTGCAGTAATTATTAACCTCACTTTACATGATTCAGAAATGAATAACACTACAGGCAAACATTATTTACAGTTTTTCCAGACGCTAGGACCCATTTAATACTTAGTTCTCTTCTGCAGAACTCTTCACACAGTGAGCTCAACAGAAGTCTATGTGGACTAAACTGAGGATCTGTTATCATTGTTTTGGCACAAAATGCATTCAATGACTACATCAGTCATAAACAATATTTATGCAGTTATAAACTTGTTTTACACTAGAAAACACTGTATAATGTTGCATGTTTTTTAGTAGTTGTAGTGCATTCTGAATGTGAACTGAACTGCTTTGCAGAGCTGAAACTTGGTTAGGAGAATTGTTTGAAGAGTTTTGCAAAAGTGACCTAAGTATTGAGAAATATGTCCTAGCATCTGGAGAAAACTGTAATCAACTGAGGAAGAAGGTATTTGTGCAGCAGCAGTCATCAGCAGCACAGCTGTATCTGTAGAAATACACAATTATACACTGTATGAGTCACCATATACATCTTTTATGAGAAAAATCATTAGGATATGAATTTTATTTATAAATCATGCAGGCTCTTTACTGTGTGTCTGTGTCTGTGTGTGTGTGGTTTACGAGGACACAAATGTGTATAATGACACGGGTACTACTACGTAAACATGGTTTATGAGGACACTTCCTGTGACCCGTAAAACAAAAGGTTTATAAAATATAGTAAACAGTGTTTTTTGAGAATCTAAAAGTGTGTTGTGTTTCCTGTGAGGGGTTTGACTATACTTGTGAGGGACCAAAGGATCATACCAAGCCACTAGTGAGACATTTGACTGGTCCTCCTGAGATAAAAATCAGTCAGAAGTAGATCTAGTGTCCTGCTCATGTTTCTTTGATGAGTAGGGTTAAGAATAGAGGATAGAAAATATCATTCACCTGATAGAAAATCAATGGAAGTCTACGCTATGTATCCACTAAGACAAACGTGTGTGTGTCTCAGACCTGTCTGCGGTGTGTGTTCTGCTGGGCGTCTCTCTCATACTGATGCTGGACAGCTGTCGGTCCTCCTCGGAGCCGTGGGTTCTGCTGGGTTCTGCTGGAGTCTCGGTCTGGGACTGGACCTCAGTGTGTGTGGTGCTGTTATTCTCCGTCCTGCAGGTGGCGCTCTATCATCTTCCTGTGGGTCAGGTGAGGTCAAAATCAAGACACACATAAACCAGCAGGCTTGGCGAGTGTGTGATTGTTAGTGAGGTTTGTATCTTCTCTGTTGAAGGTGACCGAAGGCAAGATGGGCTGCGATGGAAAGGGTTTGAAATACAAACTCAACGGTGAGAGAACTTTAGATCCAAGGAAAAAGCTGTTTGTTTTTCTGAGGTCAGAACGTCTCTCGTGGGGCCCTGGAATAGTCCTTTTAGAGGGGCCTTGGGGCCAAAAATTGTGTTATTTGTTATGTGTGTGTAAGAGAGAAAGGGGGAGGGAGGGAGGGGGTTCACAGATATAAAGACAGTAGCCTGTTCCATATTCTGAAGGGTTCTGCTGGTTCTGCTGCAGGTCTGCATGCGTTCCTCCTGACTGTTCTTCTGGTGCTGGTTCTGTGGTTCTCTGGGGTTCTGCAGGCCGGTTCTGTGACGGTCAGGGTCTTCTCTCTAGTCACCGCAGGCATGGCCGTTTCTCTGATCTTCAGCCTCACGCTGTTCCTGTGTCCAATCAGAACACCGTCCTCTGCCCAAGTGACCTACAACAGCTCAGGTACGACTGCTTCCTGTGTTTCAATGTGTGTGTGTGTGTGTAACTGTGTGTGTGTGTGTGGTACAGCACAGGCCCTGCTGAGGTTTGTTCTGGGTCAGAGTATGGATCCTCGTCTGGGCATCATCGACGTCAAACACTTCGTCATGGTCAGGATTGGATTCATTGGCTGGGTGAGTTTGTGGAGATGGTTATCCTAAGTTTTCACATGATCAGTGATTGATGTGTGTGTGTGTGTGTGTGTGCGCCGCAGGCCATGATGGATGTGAGTTATCTCCTGACTGCTGTAGAGATGAAGAACTGCTCTCTCTCTCTGCTGCTGGTCATCATCTTCCAGCTCATTTACATACTGGACTTCCTCATCGATGAGGTCAGTTTGTGTCATTATCAAAATCATTATTAAAAGCCTAACTGGATGCATTAATGAAAGCATAATACTATGTAAATATTGCCGATTACAGTAGTAGCTATGCTCTCATCTGATCCGTGTGTTGATGTGAACACAGCTGCTTGTGTCTGGGGTTGATCAGGAGTAATGACCGATGCTGTGTTTGGACAGGGCTCTGTGCTGACCACCAAAGAGTTCACGCAGGAGCCTATCGGCTTCATCATGATCTTGGGCGAGTTCATCTGGATCCCGTTCTTCTCCGGTCTGCCCGCTTACTTCCTGCTTCAGAGGCCCAGTCACATCCACTTCCTGTCTGCCGTCCCCATCTGTGTGCTCTTCTGTGAGAATAACCTCAGCTTTACAAAACAAAACAATCTTACTTTTGTATGTCCTTTGCATCTCAAGGAAATGTAAAAGTGCACAAGTCTCTGAGAATGGAGCTTTATTGAAAGCCCTGTAAAGAGCCGTCTGATGATTATAATACTGTCCCCAGCTGCGGGATTCCTGATTTATTACCTGTCCAACGAGCAGAAAGACGGTTTCCGCAGGAATCCCAGCGATCCGGCCTACACTCGTACGTCAGCTCTTACCGTTCTCACTGTATATACAGAAAGAGCTTCATAAACACACAGCAGTGAGGTGTAGATGAGGTCAGTGCTGATGCTCTCTGTGTCTCTCGAAGGTCTGAAGACGATCCAAAGCCCGGCGGGAGTCAATCTGCTGGTGTCTGGATGGTTCGGATGGGTTCGGCATCCCAATTACTTCGGAGACGTCCTGATGATGTTTGCCTGGTGTCTGCCGTGCGGTGCGTTTTGATACCAGACATTGCTTCAACATATAAAATGGTATTTTAAAAGCATCTCTGGCTTGTTAGGAGAGGACAAGATCTGTCTGAGATACAACTATAAGAAAATCAGGAATCTGAGGGAGCAGAAACATCAAAATATTGAAAAACATCACCTTCACATGAAGTTCTTAGCAATGAATCAAACATGAAGTTTAGATATATTTACGGTAGGAAATGTACACAATATCTTCATGGAACATGATCTTTACTTAATATCCTAATGATTTTTGGCGTAAAAGAGAAATGCATGATTTTGACCCTTTATTGTTATCTGTGCTCTCATGACTGCAGGGTCAAGGGTCACTTTTTCAATAGTTTGGTTATGATATAACACCCTGAATAAACTCACGGGAATAAAGCAATTTTAGTGTTATGAAAACTAATATGAAGTGCATTTTGTGATACTTGTATATTTTGTAACACTTGTGCTCTGTCCTGATGAGGGCAGTGATGATCCTGGTGTGTGTCTGACACAGGGTTCTGCAGTGTGCTGCCGTATCTGCCGGCTCTGCAGTGCTTTCACTTACTGAGACAACGAGCCAACGAGATCGAGGAGTCCTGTCTGAAGAAGCACGGAGACGCCTGGAGAGAATACTGCCGGCGCGTGCCGTACAAACTCCTGCCTTACGTCTACTGAGCATCTCTCACAACCTCATCATGCTGATATGACCTCCGACCTCCGACATCCAGACACACCGGTTCCTTTTGTTGGTAGAAATCAATGTATTCTTTTGTTCTTACATAAGTAAATAATATCAAAGAGTATCGATAACTGATGTGCAATCCAGTTATTTAAGCTAGGGTGAAGAAGTGTTTAAGGAATTCCTGTGTTAAGGTGGGATAGGCAGTCTTAATTGATGAGAGCTAATAAACAAGTTCCTATAAAACATATCAAAGTCTCTGTCTCCATAACCAGCTACAAAACACATTCATGCACATAATATCAGAGGCACGTTTTAGTACACAGTAGTTAAAGTGGGTACAAATCTGAATCAACCATAAAGATGTATTACAAACAAATATGAAGTAGTTTTAACTACAAAATATTATCTTCCACATTAAACTAATATTTATTCCCAGCAGTATTTTAAGACCAATTCATTTAAGGTTTTAAAAACAATTGAGTTTTAATATATATTATATTTATACATCTTGTGATTTGTTTTAAATATAGCACATTTCCCAGTGTAAAATCTAAATATCCATGAACACTAATCTAGAATTATATCACATGTAAGAATACAGTATTCTTGCACATTCATATAAATTATTACCTGACTAGATTTATAGTTAGTAACATAATATAATAATATAATCAGACTACTTTTTGATTGCTGACTTGTGTTTACAACTATAGTGATATAAACAAATGACTTCACCCAATACTGACCCAGGTTTTTATTAAACAGACTAAAGTGTATTACAGTATATCAGCTCACTATAGTTAATACTACAGGTATTAAAGATGTTCTGCTTTGCTTCTGTAATACACAAAAATATAAAATGAATACATATTTTATTATCAACCTATTATTTCTTGCAGGGTTTCATATTCACAGCAAATTCCATGAACATTTCTTGATTTTATACAATGTGTTCAACAGTATATCTTCACAAACAGTAAATATAACGATTTTCATTGGTTTTGTATTATTAATTTATTGTTAAATACGTATATAAATGGTGCTTTGCGTGCAATGTCACCATTTTGTATATAATGTTAATATTTTCTGTACTTTTAACTTGGGTTTAATAATTAAAAAAAAAAAAAAAGGTAAGGAAGCAGGAAGCCGCGGTGGATGATGGGAGATTATCAGCCATTTCGCCTCAAACTCTGTTCAAGCAGCGAAAAAGCGCCGCAGCGGAATAAAACCCCAGAAACCCGCCACAGGTGAGTCCACCCCGACACACGCTTCACCCGGTCTCCGGTAACGGGCCCGGTCTCTTTAAGGCCGTTATGAACAGGAGTGTATGGTGAGCGGAATCTGCTGTTTGAAGCGTCTGAGGACAGAGCAGCGTCTCTTTCGCTTTCCTTCGACGAGATAAAGTCATTCTTTCGCTTTCGCTTGCAGTAACTTCCTCAGGTGGTTGCTTACAGTGAGCACTGCCGCTGCTCGTCGTTAAATGCGATCGGTATCGCTGTTATACGGTAGAAACCGTGTCGTTTCCTCCTCTCGCGGTAAACTGCTGTTTTATCTCTTCTCTCACATTTCCAGCAGCCATTATGTCATCAGCCCAGAGGGGCGGGGCTTCACTGAGACGCTGAGGGCTGATAGGCGCGCTGTGTGTGAAGCCACGCCCCCGCCCGTCTGTGAATAGCGTTTATAGGCGGAGAATGTGTTGATTGACTGGTGTCACGCGTAATCATAAACAAAACTCCCCTTTGTTGATCTTCAGTGTTTTAGCTGAATGACAGCAGCAGCTTTATTTTCCAACACAAGGCTTTCACTTATACCAATAAATCATTATTACTATTAACAAACCAGTTTTAAAATCATTATATTGCATTTTAGTGGTATACATTTACCCACAGTCCAGAAATAAAACTATTTAAAAGTGCAATAACGATCATTCAAATAAATACACTTCATTCATTTTAATAAGGAATACACTTCATCTGAACAACTTTAAAGGTGATTTTCTTTTCAATATTGAGATTGAAAATAAATTTTCTAATAGTTGTGTCTCAGACAGATCTTGTCCTCTCCTAACAAACCAGACACCAGTGCAGAGAGGATTTATTCAGCTTTCAGTTTCACTAAATTGACTCTTATTTTGTGCTCCAGGGTCACAGATCAGTGTGTAACTCTGAGCGTGTGTGTATTGCAGGTGATCGTGTGTGAGAATGGCCCGTACGAAGCAGACCGCTCGTAAGTCGACTGGAGGAAAAGCTCCTCGTAAGCAGCTGGCGACTAAAGCGGCTCGTAAGAGTGCGCCCTCTACTGGAGGAGTGAAGAAGCCCCATCGCTACAGGTACGAGCGCCGCTGAGAGCCCTGTTTGCTCCCGAGCCTCGCTGACGCTCTGTGTGTGTCTGTAGGCCCGGGACCGTGGCTCTGCGTGAGATCCGCCGCTACCAGAAATCCACCGAGCTGCTGATCCGCAAGCTTCCCTTCCAGCGTCTGGTGCGTGAGATCGCCCAGGACTTCAAGACTGACCTGCGCTTCCAGAGCGCCGCCATCGGAGCCCTGCAGGTCAGCCCTAGCCCTGAAACTGACCGCAGACACAGTCAAAACCCTGCACCATCATCAGTGTTCTGTGTGTTAAAGGGGCATTTCACGTGATCTTCAGAAATCTTTTTTTTCTCACTGATCTGTGGATCAAATAACAATCATATGCTCTGAACTGGGAGATCTGTGATCTGTTGTGTGACTCGTGTGTGTGTGTGTGTGTGTGTGTGTGTTGCAGGAGGCCAGCGAGGCGTATCTGGTGGGTCTGTTTGAGGACACTAACCTGTGTGCCATCCACGCCAAGAGAGTCACCATCATGCCCAAAGACATCCAGCTGGCCCGCCGCATCCGCGGAGAACGAGCCTGAGCTCTCTCTCTCTCTCTGTGTCT
>JAUMHI010000016.1:2153059-2170302 GCA_032359435.1 Enteromius unitaeniatus
AAGCTTGTTTCCTCATGGAGACCTAACTAATGTCCCACAAGATCAACATTTACTGCTATTCCTATCTTTGTGGAGACCCATAAGGTTATAAACTTAGGTGCACATAAAGGTGCACACACATTCCTGCAAAAAAGGAGAGAACACACAGAAGGTTAACACACACACACACACACACACACACACAATGGTGTTAATGTAGTATCATTGATATTCTTTTTAATGAATTAATTTTAATGCTTAAATTAGATTGTAGTTCTATGTTTGTGCTATTTGACAGTTGACAGTTTTTATTATTTTTATTTATATTTATTATTAATAAAGCTTAATCTGAAGTGGTACAGACATATTTTGCACCCAAAAATAATCTTGAAATAACCAAACATCCAACCAAAGTATTATTTTTTAACAGTATTTAATAGTACTGTATAGTATTTAAATGTTTTTGTTCTTTGCTGAATATGTTAATATGTCAAGTTAACCAAAAATATTGCCTTGTTAACTACAGAAAGAAAAGAAATGTACAATTTTTATATTGTATTTCATTTAATTGACTATTTATTTTATTGCAGGTAATTTAGCATTTTTTTTGTACTTCAAGTTAAACAACAATAAGAAATGTTGCCTTGGCAGCTAAAATATGTCTAAGTTTTATTTAATATAAATAACTGTATTAAATAATACAAATTATCATTCATAACTTTTTGTAATTGTAATTTAATGTAGTTTTAGTTAACATTTATTTGAGGTAATGAATATGTTTTAGAATGTTTCTGGTGGGCTGGCTTTAGTCAGCAGTACTAACTCTTGCTGTGATTGGTTCTGTCAGAGGAAAACAGGATCCGTTCGAGAGCGACGCCACGACATGCAAAAACAGCTTCAATAACCCCGCCTACTACATTCTAGAAGGGGTTCCCAACCAATCCGCCGCTCTGGCCGACATGCTCCCGGGCTCCGCCCTCCCTCCACTAGCCAATAAAATGGCTCCTCCTGCAAGCGGCGTGGGGAAGAACAAGCCTCCCAGTGGAAGTTCTGCGCCCGGCCGCAGGCAGACGTCTGGACGCCCAGTTCGGCCAATCAGTGAGGAAGGGTCCTCAGAGGATGATGGGAACATGGGGTCTCTGAACCGCCCCCCGCCTGATTTCCCTCCTCCTCCGCTGCCCAAAGGAGCTCTGGAGCCGGTGGAGAACTCGTTCGGAAAACCACAAAAACTCACAGACGTCAAGATCCCGCCCCCATCTGCAGTTCCGTCCAATCCGCTGTCGTCGCCTGGCTTCGTACCGCCTTCTGGTGGAGGAGGTGTGGCCTTCTGTCTGGATGCCCCACCCACAGTGAACATGAGCTCCGCCCCTTTTCGTAGAGGAGGTGGGGCTTCAGGGCTGGACGACCAGTCATGTTCGGTGCTGCAGATGGCCAAGACTCTAAGTGAAGTGGAGTATCCTTCGGGTAGAGTCTTGAAGACGAGCGCTCCTCACCTCAGAGGCCTGACCTTCCCTCCACACTCCATCCAGGAGGAGAGCATCGCAGAAGACCTGCCCGAAGAGGTGACCACACACACCAGCAGCTCTTTCAGAGTCTCAAAGCAGCCTGTGTCTGTAAATAGTTTTAGAGTTCCTACATTTAATAAGTATAAACCCTACCCTAACCCTATTCTAGCTTCAAACATTGTGTTTATCTGATGGAGTGGCTGTAGACTCATTCAGGAGATGTGTAACAGCGCCCTCTAGTGTCTGGCAGGGTAAGGGTTAACAGGTGTTGTTGTGTCAGGGTCTGTGGCGGGACGAGAGCAGCAGCAGCAGTCTGTCGGTGGAGAGCAGTGTTGGGGAATGGCTCCAGAAGCTCGGTCTGCAGCATTACGAGGAGGGACTGCTTCACAACGGCTGGGACGACCTGGAGTTCCTCAGGTAGGTCTGATCTTCACAGGTGCAGAGTTTTACCTTTAGGGAAAGTTTTTCTAGCCTTATTAATTGTATATCATGCTTTGTGTAATATTCTTAGCGTGTCATTAAATGTGTTATTGATATAACAAATGAAGCAATAAATGGTGGTAAAATGAAGAGAAACCTGTAGATGTAAAGGTCAAATCACCAGCAGGTGGCAGCAAGTGACTGCCCAGAAAACACAGAATGTCCCGCCAACATTAGCTTTTGTTAACTAATGTTAGGGAAACCTTTGTCAAAAATATAATAAAATAACGTTCCTAGAACACTGCATCGTTGACATTATTAAATAACTTTAAAAATAACTTACAGGGAATGTTTCCTAATGGTTAGTTTTAGATGTTTTTGCAACCATAAAACAATGTTCCCTGATCATTGCAGGGTGGTTATTTTTAACATTAAAAATGAATCTTAGAAAAACCTAAATGTAACATTCTAGGAACGTTAGAATAACATTCTACAAACCAAAAACTCATTTTTTAAATGTAAGAAATATTCTTGTTGTATATTTTTAATTAAAGTGTCATTTAGTTTTAAACATTTATTTTATATTTAATTAATACATTTAAAAAAAAAAAAAAATTAACAGGTGACTTTTTACTTTTTTTATTGTTTCGCGAGAAATCCAAACACAATTAGAATTATCATAAACATATCTTTAGTTCGATTTCAGAGTGCAAGCTGCTCATCCAATCACGTGTCTCTTCTGCAGTGACATCACAGAGGAGGATCTGGAGGAGGCGGGCGTTCATGACCCCGCCCACAAGAAAATCCTGTTGGCCAGCTTAAAGCAACAGCAGCAGCAGAAATGATCCGGATCCGGATCCAGAGACACTTTGCACTGGTAGAGAAAGTGGTTTTAATTTAATCTGATGTAAGAAAGCTGGTCATTTTAGTTCATAATATTATTTAAACATGTCACTACAGCCCCGCCCTTCAACTTCCTGTCGTCTGGAGGAAGTGACATCATCGGAACATTCCTCACCTTTGGTGACTGAAGTGTTAATTATGAACAGTTTGTTTTTCTTGCATGTTTTACGACTTTAAAGGAAAAGGGAAAAGCCAAGATCAGCAGCTCGCTGTGTTCGTTCGTTCGTTCCTCTCCCTTCGTCTGTACGAATCAATCACGTCTTGAGTCTCCAGGGGTTTGTGTGAGGAGATCAGGGGAGGGTTAGAGCAGCAGTCTCTGTCTGTCTGTTCATTCAGTATGATTCAGATTCAGATGCGGTCTGATTCACTGAGTTCAGGAAGATCTAGGTGTTCTCCATCTCGAGTCACAGACGTTTGGAAAGCGTTCAGAGTTTGAGCTGCTTCTGTTTGGATCCTGCTTGTTTTATTTAACAGTGTCTTTAATATTATTATATTGGGGTGTGTCTCCTAAAATGCATGTATATGTTCTTACATAATTGTTTTGTGTGTTAAGTTTTAACATTATACATTTCTCGCGCGTCATTCATAATTATAATCCTTTGAATATTATTAACTCTGTCGTAACTTAATATTGTGTTTGTCTTTTTATGTATTTTTGTTTCTCCTTTTTTCAGTTTAATAAAAATCTGTGCCTTCATGTTCAGTAAAACAGTGTCACATTTCCTGGCGTGTGTGTGTGTATACAAACACATATGTATATATGTAATAAAAATATAGGTTAGGTTTATGTATATATATGTAAGAATATAAATAGAATAAAATTTTACAAATTAAATAAAGAAAAAAATCAGTCATATTAAAAGAAATGAAACCAAAATGGCAAAAAAAACTAAAGGACTAACCTTAAATAAAATTAACATGAAAAAAAAAAGTATATAAAAATAAAACCAAATTTTAAAGTATTGACAAAAAGTCTAACAGAAACTGAATCCTGTGATGCGTCTGAAAGGAGAAGCTCTTTATTTTCACTCTTTATTTTGTCATTTTTATGGATTATATACAGCAGATCATTCATGAAATACATGGCGTGCACCAGAGCCAGGAAACATTAAAAAAAGAAACTACATCGTATTTATATTAATATTTACAAAATATTTTTCAATAAAAGCCTAGCTTAAAAAAACCATCCCAATATTTTTTTTTCTTTGTTTTTCTTTTTTCCTTCAATAAATTAACTACAAGTGGCTTAACTATGCTTGTTTCTGGGGTCTCACACACACACACACACACTCACATCATCATCATCTTCAAAGAGCTTCAGTGAAGAACCACATGAGAAATTGATCAATAAGACGCATCGTTCTGATCCCGAATCCCTAAACTCACCCAGGATCTGTTGAGTTCTGGAGGAATAAACACAAGCTGGAATATTAATATTTCAGATTAGACTGCTGATCTAGGTAAGGATCATTAATAAACCCATAATCTGCGGGGAATATTTGGTTACAGCTCGTCTAATCGCATTACAGCTCCTTCTCACTGGACGTCTCTTCCTGAAGAACTGAATTGATTTCTCTTTCTGAAGGACAAACGTTTCTGGACCTTCATTTGAGAGGAAATGAGGAACTCATTTAGGGATGTTGATGTGGATCTATGGGGCGTCTCTTCAGAAACAGGCCTGATGAACACAAATAATGGACGACACAGACACACACACATCAGAAGCGCCAACATGACAATAACTTAACCGTCAGGGCCTGTATTCACAAAACATCTCCTGAACCTAACACCTGTTCTCAGAGCTGCTGAGGGTGAAGGGGCGGGCTGAGACTGTTCTGTGGATGATGTCATAAAGCTTATTAACTATGCACACAGTGATTGGCTGATAGTGTTTGTCAGAGATTTATTCATGGGAATATTGTAGTATTGTTGCCATATTTAAAAATATTAATTACCACATTCAAATAAAGCTTTTAAAATCCAGGCTAAGTGTCACTAATTAAGCCTCTTACACATGTGCTTCTCGTAAACTTTCAGACGGATCGTGAGACATGCAAACGCTAAAGAAACCAAACTGGATGCAAGAAGAGCTGTTAGTTGTTCGGCTGCTTTATGACAAGAAAAGGGATATTTGGAGTTTGGAATGAGATGCAAGAAAGAAACTCTGCTCAAGAGCACTGAGGACAAAAACCGCTTTCATGCTCTTAAAAATAAAAGTGCTTGAAAGGTTCTTCACAGCGATCCCACAGAAGAACCGTTTTAGGTGTTATTCAGTCAAAGCTTATCTCTTATAATCTGAAGAAGCTTCTTTCTCCACAAAGAAACAGAAAGCTTCATTTAGACAAAACTGCATGGTGAAGCACCTTTATTTTTAAGACTGCATTAGTATCCTAATTCTAGTTTTAGATGCCCTGAGATGTTTTGTGAATACGGAGTCCATCCATGGACACAACAGAACTGGCAAGAGCCGAGTCTCTAGAACAGGTTGGTCTTGATTGTGTTGGGTTTCCGGTGGAACGAGGACAGAACGCCGGCGAAGGGCCCGGTCGCCATACTGTCCGCCGGCTGCCAGGCCTTCAGCAGGTCCTGGGTCTGGACGGTGCTGGGCCACGGTGAGCTCTTGAGGCCCTGGTGGATGGAGGGCGAGATGGAGGCGTTGGAGAAGGCGGCCGAGGAGCCCGAGACGGGGCTGGGGCTGAGACTGCTGGCCCCGGGGCTGCCCATGTTCCCGGAGCCGGGCAGAGACGCCGTGCTGTCAGGCGTCGGGCTGCAGGTCGACTCTTTAGACTCGTCGTCTTCTGAGGAAGAGCGGTTCTCGCCCGACTTCTTTCCGCCCGAGCCGTTAGCTCCAGCGCTCGCTCCTTTGGAGTTGGCGGCACGTTCTTGTTTACGAAACTTGGCACGTCGGTTCTGGAACCAAACCTGTGGAAGAAAATACACTCTTAAGACGTGATGCCACCAAAGAACCTTCCAGCTCTTAAAAGAAACACGTATTCTTGGTGTGAAGAACATTTTAATAATCAGAAGATTTTTCCACTTTAAAGAATGGTTCTGAGGATGGTACGTACTTGGAACCATTGATGACTCTAAAGACATTTCACAACCTTGCTGTAGTCAAAATCCTTCACACTTAAAAATGATGGTTCTTGATCGGCATTGATGGTGCCACGGGGAACCTTTAACCTTTTAATGCACACAAGTTTCTTTAGATGATTAAAATGTTCTTACCACAAAAAAATGGCTATTTTAGGAACTGACCACTGAAAGATTCTTTAGGAACCAAAAATGCATTTTAAGACCTTTATTTTCAATGTTTTCCTTTGTTTCAAGTGGGTTTTGATATAGATGCAACTGAAAAAACATTTCTGGTTCCACAAATCTTCTCAAACCTTTTAAAGGACCATTTTTCTTACTGTGAGGGACTTTCCCCCCACAGTACTACATTCTGTGCAATAGATTGATTTCATGGGTGTTCTTGATAGTGGAAAAATGTTTGTTATAGTGGAAGAAATGACTAAAATTATAAAAAAATGGGATTTAAAGGGAACCCAAAATGGGTCTTCCATGAAACTGATGCAAAAACAGCACCTTAATCAGAAACTCTTTAAAATAAAGATTCAGAAGGTGAGCTTTAATATCACAATAAAAGAAACATTTTTAGTTCACCTAAAAAAATATTATTTTGTAAAGTACTAAAAAATAATATTAAAGACGGGGGGATTTATATTTCACAGAAGTCATTTCTGAAATCATCCCCATCCCCAGAAAAAAAATCAAATGTCTCTTCTGATGAACCTGATGAAGAGCGATGCATATAAACGATCATCTACACCAACATTTATTTTTTTTTAAAAATATAAATATATGTCAACGATTAACGATTTTTGGTTTGGTTTTGGTTTAAAAATCACCTTTTAAGAGAAAGTGAAAAATCGTGCCTGTGTGAATTTATATTTCCAGTGAGTTCTGGAAGAGTAAAACACAAAGAATACGAACATTTAACATAAGATTGGTAGTTTAGGAATGGATCATTAATAAACCCATAATCAGTTGTGATATTTGGTAGCAGCTCTTCTAATTACATTCTATTTTCTTCAATCTGAGATGTTTCTTCATAAAGACAAATGTTTTGTTTCAGCGCCTTCATTAAAGAGGAAATGCAGAAGTCATTTATTGACATTATCATCATCTGATGTGCATCGATAAAGCCTTTAGTGATTTATTTCTAAGAGCGTGAGACTCTTCCGTTCCACAACAGAAACAGATTTTTAAAATGTTCTTCACACGAAGAGAAAACGCTTCCTTTAAGAACTTCTCAGATGCTTCTTCTGTGGCATCGCAGACGGATTATAGCTGCTATAAATCAGTCTAATAAAATCAACTAAATTAATTACATTTGGAAGCGTCTGCGAACAGCGCTGCAGGCAAAAAAAAAGGCGAGACCCGGATATTCAAATCATCCCAAATTCAATTTGTTTAGTTAGATTTTATACGAAGAAATATGCGTATCATCAGCGCGTTTTTGTACCTCCGTGCCATTTATACGCAGAAACTACAATAAGCATTTTTGCATGCATATATAATACGCATCCCTAAACATAATTATAGCGTCTCATATGCACGTCTCATAGAAACAGAAAAACGTGTCATTTATACGCAGAAACTGCTTTTAAATAGCACGAAAAAAACCCAATGGAAACGCATTTTTTGGATGTAAAAACGTTTGTGTAAATCAGTCGTGGGGTTGTGGAGACTCACCTGCACGCGGGCCTCGGTCAGGTCGATCTTCAGCGCGAGCTCCTCACGCGTGTAGATGTCTGGGTAATGCGTCTCCGCGAAGACGCGCTCGAGCTCCTTCAGCTGAGAGCTGGTGAAGGTGGTTCGGATCCGCCGCTGCTTGCGCTTCTCGTTCAGGCCCGACGGGTCCGAGAAGAACTTGTACGGGACTGAAAGAGGAAGGAAGATCAGTGAGGAGAGACATCTGATATATTTTCTCTTCAACAATCAGAATCACGTTCTTCTGTATTTCATTCTGCAGGAGCGCGCAGAGAAAATCAGACCCACGGAGTACAAAAATCATATTTTATTAAAACATGAAGACTTCCTAATTCTGAATGTAATGTATTAACTGCGCAGAAATATCAGTCTAGACAGGACGAATTCGTTTCTTGTTTTCATATCCAATAAACGCTCTGTTTAATTATAGATCTGTAGGACATAATTTCATTAATTACTTTAAATGAATTTGCGCGTCAGATTATATGACATGAATTAATTCAATTCAGTGCCGTTTAACTCTTAACTCTTAACTCTCAAGGATTCTAGATGATCTGGGGATCGTGTCTCCACATTTATACGACAACATTTATTTCTATATGAGCTTTATATTTTAAAATAATAATAATAATAATAAATGCTTTAGGTGGATCAGCTGTTATATTTCGTATAGAAACGGAGCACAGCAGCAGTCTTCAGCAGCACAGGTGTGTCTGGAGAAATAACCAACTACACACTGTACGAGTCACAATGATACATCTCTCTTTTATGCGAAAAAAATCATTAGGATATTAAGATCATGTCCCATGAAGATATTTAGAAAGTTTCCTACAGTAAATATATCTAAACTTCATTATTGATTAGTAATATGCATTGTTAAGAACTTCATTTGAACAACTTTAAAGGCAATATTTAGATGTTTTTCTCCCTCAGATATAGTTGTATCTCAGACAGATACTGTCCTCTCCTAACAAACCACACATCAGTGCGCGCTTAAAAAGCTTGACCCTTATGACTGGTTTTATGCTCCAGGGTCACTCCCGAAGAGTTCTGAGCTCCTGAGTGATATATGTTGGTGTAGTGTGTGTGTGTGTGTGTGTGTGTGTGTGTTACCTGTGCTGTAAGGCGCGGGCTGGTGCTCTCTCAGCGCGCCCAGGGTGCAGCTGGCGGAGCCGAGCGGAGCGCATCCCGGGTTGGAGCTGAAGCCGGTCCGGATCGGGTTGTACTGGAACGTGTTGGCCTGGCTGCACGAGTTAAAGTCCGCGTACGCCGACGCCTCCATCGCCGCCATGCACGAGTCGTACGTGTTCAGATACGAGTAATCCATTTTGTACATGTGGAGCGCGGACGGAGACGCGAAAGCTCCGGTTGCGGCGTCAAACTCCAGCGGAACGCGTGCTTTTCTCGCGGTATCCAGCGCGTGCCTCTCGGTGCCGGTGCTCCGGTGCTCTGCTGAGGCGGGCGGCTCGCGGTGTGTTTATAATAAAGTTGGTGTCCGGGAGACAATGGCGAGGCGGTGGTCTCTGTTTGCATGACAATGTCTCAGCGCTGAACGCCTCCTCCCCTCCTGCTCCTCCACGCATCTCTAATGCACCTCCGCGTTAACCCTTTCCATCAGCGTCAGGTTCCTTCTTTAAACTTGCTCCTTTCAAGTCTGCTCTTACTGTGTTTGCACTCTTAAAAACAGTAAGGTTAGAGCATATTCTGGCTCCACAGAGAACTGTTCAGCTGCACTTTATTTGAATGCGTCATGGTTACACTGTAGCACTGAGTATTAATTAACTCACTATAGGGTTAGTAAGAATATTTATGTAGTGTATGTATAATCATAGGACAACTGAAAATAAACTCTTTCTTACCTTTTGAAAAAACATTGTTCACCACGAAGGTTTTTATTTCAGATTTTAAAGGTTTATACAAAAAAGGAAATGTTTGTTCTGTGGCACCACGAAGCACGTTTATTTGAAGAGTGTGTTCGGTTCAGCGCGCGCAGATATCATTTTAAATAAATGACTATTAATGGCTATTAAGACTAATGTCATTAGGGCGAGAATGGGCGAGTTTTCAAGAGCGGGCGCAGTCTAGCTCGCGCTAAATGAATTGTGGGATTGTTTAAGCTTTAATGTGGCTCTGGTCGGGAGTGTGAGATGAACTTTAATTTGATTGCAGGAATAATGGGCTTTATTTAAGACCGCACGAGCTGATCAGAGGATCACACACACCTCAGTCCGGATCAAATTCAATTCATTTTGTTCGTTTATTCGCCGTGTTTTGATCAGAAATGACTGTTTGTTGTCAGTCACTATTAAACCAGAAATGATTTCACCCGAGAGCTGCCTTCACACCTAAATATTAAAACATAATTCGACGGATTTGATCCATGCAGTCATAGCCAAGCTGTCTCAGTTCGCTTCGTTATGAATGACTAATATTCAATCAAACAATAACCAACATTTAACATATGAATCAGGTCCACTTTATTTTGATGGTCCACTTCAGACAGTTTATAAGTGACTTCTAAACAGAAGCCAGCTAGCTCTCGGACGACACTGTGAGCAGAGAAATACAGTTTCTGACTCATCAGAATAACGTTTTAACCAGACAGTCTATTAATAATCCAATAAATGCTATTTGACATTTAGTTACAAAGTCACCTGCTGTCTATTAGAATAAAGAGTTACCTAAAACAACCACACTCAGAATTAGGCAACAATCATATTTACCCGGGAACCTGTTTAAATTAGAGACGAATATATGTAAGTTAATGCGCTGTATTTCAGCCATATCTGTGTCTGGAGCTCAGCAGCACACACTGCATGATTATTAAACATTTCTCCTCTGTGACAAAAACATCAGCAGTAAACATCATGATGCGTGAAGATATGAAGTAAATCTCCTACATTAAATATGCATTGCTGAGAACTTCATTTGAACAACTTTAAAGGTGATTTTCTCAATATTTAGATGCTTTTCTCCCTCAGATCCAGATTTTCTAATAGTTGCATCTCAGACAGATCTAACAGACCAGACACCAGTGCAGAGATGATTTATTCAGCTTTCAGATGATGCATAAATCTCCATTTCCAGAAATTGACCCCTCTGACTGGTTTTGTGCTCCAGGGTGACGTGTGTCATCTCAAGGACTCGTTTCAGGTGTTCGCCTGACCTCTGACCCTGTAGGCAGCGGAACAGCGCGGTTCTCCCGGAGCGCGGCGCGTCACGGCGCATTTGGCTGATTTGTGACGCGTCCTTCAGACTCCATCCATCAGCGGCCGCATCATGCGCGCGGATTAACGTCTGCACCGGGACGTGACGATAAACGCACGCCTGCAACAAGTCACCACGAACCCCGAGAGAAGCCTTCAGCGTCTCCGCGAACACCCGAGAGGAGCTCTCGAAGAGAGCCTTCAGAGAAAACCTGGACTAGAGCCTGCAAACCAACTGATGAGAAACCAACACCAATACAATAAACAAAGAAAAAAACGAACAAGCAACAGCGAAAACGAATGAACTAAATTCAGTGGTTATTTTAGACTGTGTAACGAAGCATAAAATACATCATATAGAAATGTACTATATTAAGATTAATTTGATTAGCGAATATTTACGCATAATTCATAAATATATGTTTATAGTGATGTGCTGATTTATTAATATTAGATATGAATTATAATTTGATTACAGTGTATAGAGAAGTGTATTAGTCATACATTTATAGAATTGTCAATAAATGAACAAAAAAGCGGTAACACTTTACACCAGGGTTAATTAATTCAAACATGAACAATACTTCAGGATTTATTCATCTTACTCGATGTTCATTCAACATTTACTAATAAAAAAAATGAAAATGCCTGTTAATATTCGTTAAGGCACTGTGCTAACCTTTACAAAGATGAATACATTAATAACGTTCGTGTTATAGTTCATATAGGAGCTTATTGTAAAGTGTTGTCACAAAAGAAAGCAGGGTTATGGATTTCAAGGTGTCCTTGTTACAGTGCAGTGATATGAATTAACTACGTGTGGTTATGGTTAAGGTTACTGACTGGTAATGTGTAACAGGGTGAAAACGCGTATTTCTAGTACTCCAAACACAAGCAGAGCATCGCAGAAACGGACTCTGGAGTGGAATTGATAGGTTTGATGATTTTCACCTCATCACACCTGACGCGTATCATATGCACGTCAGAGCATTATACACAACGCGGGGGTGTTTGTACTGAATAGCATATGTTTGCTGACGTTCAGACCTGTGGAGAGGTTTTCTCTGGTGCCACCCGCTTTCAGACGGGTCACCGGAGCCATGCGTCGCGTCTCATCCGTTCCCGATCCCTCATCCTCTCTCTCTCTCATCAATCTCTCTCTCTCATTAGCTCAATCTGCATTCAGCAGTGATCGGTCACCGGGAGACGCGCGCCTCGCTTTAATGGCCCGACCATCGGATGCGATTACTGTCAGCCAAACCAAACCAACCCAAACACAATTCAATTAGTCCCTCCGCTTTTCATTTCTTTATTTATTTCGTGCTCGGAAAATGCCTTTTTTTGTGATGGCAAAGCAAAATACGAGTGTTTTAAAACCATGGATAAATTAAAGGAGCCTCTCGGACAGTAAGTGCACTGGTTAGTGTAACTATCGATCACCAGCGCGCATGCCAGAACCTCTGAGCGAGCTGTCAATCACAGGCCTCAGCTGTCAATCACAGCGTCCCTCTCAGACCCCCGCCTGGTATTTACACAAGGGCCATGAATGAGAAAGAGCCTCGTTACTGTTTCCGTTAATCGCCAATGAATTTTAAAGGTGCTGGTCTGGTCGGGTCGGGTCGGGATTAGAACCCATTTTCAAGACAAACACTCGGATTTGAAAGTCAGATGCGAGCTCGGGGCTTTGAAGAGATTAGCGGGTGTGTGTGCAGTGCTTACACGGGTAACCAGCTTCAGTTCTCCAGCAAACTCACCCCTGACACCGAGCAGATGACTTCTGATCCCCTCCAGATCCAGAACAAACTGTTGCCGAAGCGCGTTCATATTCATGCCTCTTTTATGTTAAGACATAAAACAATAAATAATAAGCAACGCAGGTTGTTCTGTCCAAATAAATAACAAAACACTCTATAAAGTAAACGTTCATTGAGAACTTTTCACGTCCATTGCACAAAAGGTTGTTTATACTAGAAAAGGTGGGTCATATTTCTGTACATTTATATAAATGGTTGTTTTAAGAACGGATCACTGAAAAATAAATAAATATATAAATAAATTGAATCAGTACCATCAAAAACAAAAAAATATTTTATTATTAGAAATAAACCTCCTGGAACTGAACTTGAACAATATAAACTATTTTAATCGTTCCGGACGCTTTGAATCTGTTCATTGAAATCGCCCCAGAAGTGTTTAATAAACCAATACATATATTACAATATTCTGAAATATATCAAACGTTAGACTAAACCAAACAGGACTTTGTCGCACTCTTGATGAAATATGATGAAAAATCAAAATAGCGTCATATTCAGTGGATGCTGCTGGAGTGTGTGTGTGTGTGTGTGTATCTGCTGGAGTGTGTGTGTGTGTGTGTGTGTGTGTGTTGAGTGTGTATCTGCTGGAGTGTGTGTGTGTGTGTTGAGTGTGTATCTGCTGGAGTGTGTGTGTGTGTGTGTGTGTGTTGTGGCAGCAGCTGGAGAGGCTGTAATGGACAGAAGCGTTAATCAGATCAGGGCTCCGGGGCCCCGCGCGCTCAGAGCCCGACACAACCGGCGCTGCGCGGGACCTGTGCAAACTTAATCAAATTACACTTTCCTCTAAACTAATTAGCCGGCAATCTGCCACGCGAGCTGTCCCAGAGCAAGCTTTGAATTAGGCAGAATGGATTTTTCCCCTAGTCTTTCAAAAAGAGACAGAAGACAGCAGAGAAGCTGCTTGCGCTCTCAGGGCGCTGTTATTCTCTTACGCCTGTGGCGCGTCACGGAGAACTCAGAGTCTCAGAGCTGCTCTTGGACATGTGTGTGTGTGTGTGTGTGTGTGTGTGTGGGCAGATGTTCTCGTTGAAATATCACAGGGAACGATGGGAACAGTAGCGCTCTGTTCCAGCAGCAGGTAACAGACACCTGATATTATATCCGCTAATGCTCTCCACAGCGCAGATGCGCTCAGACATTACGCAATATGTGTCCTACATGCCCAATCAGTGAAAGTCAAAATAAAGGGCGCGATGCGAACAGATATGACAAAAGTCACGCATGCGCTGAAATATCGCAACACAGCGACGCTATAAACAAGACAACGACCAGAACGAGTCGCTAAATATGTGCACAATGCGATTAAACTCACAAATGAAGGAACTCTCCAAGCTAAAGATAACACGTCCACAACACGGCCTTCAGCTTCACTATTCACTGTATATCACTATTAAATGCATTAAACGTGTGATTTTTCATAATAAATAACTCTTGATTTCTGTTTCCATGAAGCGGATTCAAACATCTCACACGAGAGAAGAAACCATCACTCGTCACAATCAAACTTTTTTAAATTTGGAAACATTACATTGTATCGTTTTGCCAACATTAGGGGAATGTTACATGTGAAAGTTCTCTGAAACAAGACAACATTTAAAAAACAAGGTTTCAGAAATGAAACACTCTTTCTGTGCTGTTTCTAAAGGATGTTCTATTAATGTTACTGGAAGAAGGTTTGCTGGAAACACAGGAGTGAGAAGGTTCTCTGGGACAGTGATAGAGTGCTGTCTCTCTCTCTCTCTCGGAGTAATTTCTCATCTCTCAGATGCAGAGCTACAGGACTGTAAATGGTAAATCAATAATTGTGTGTGTTCCTGCAGGTTTGGTCCACTGGGACTGGAGGAGAAGAGAGAGACGAGAGAGCAGCAGCCGATAAAAGACATGGACACACACGTTAATGGACGAGAGACGTTCACGGCTGTGTGTGTGTGTGTGTACCGGATCAGTTCAGAATCTGATAGAGGATCATCATTACACACACACACACACACACACACAGACAGACATTAGCATGAGTGTGTGTGTGAGACAGAGTAATGAAAGCTGTCTCTCTCTCTCTGGTTATAATTGAATTGGACTGTTTTAGAGGCTGGAGGAGATGTTCTCAGTAACATGAGATCTGCTGCTGCAGCATCTTCTGTCTGACACTCATTCACCCCGCTGTAAGATCTTTAGACTTTGGTTGTTCCTCTCATTTACATGCTTTATTATACTCAAGCACTTCAGTTTACACTTTATTTGAAGGTGTCCTTGTTATAAGTACCATCCAATATTAATAAACTGCATGTATTTTCTGTATGGTTATGGTCAGGATGGTTGCATGTAACTATGCATAACTGAATCTTATTTCTATAGTAAGCACATGTAATGTGTATAAAATAAAGCAGAACCCAGTTTACATTTACTTTTGGTCTTAAATCAAGTCACCTACATTACCGAGCTTCATACAGCACAGACCGTTTAAAAGCAGCTTTACAAGAATAACCTGAAAAATACTGGATATACTGGAGAAAATCTGGAATCTGAGGGAGAAAAACATCTAAATATTGAGAAAATCCTCTTTAAAGTTGTTCAAATGAAGTTCTTAGCAATACATATTACTAATCAATAATGAAGTTTTGTTATATTTATGGTACTAAATATCTTTGCTTGATATCCTAATGAAGTGTAACTGTGTGACTCAAACAGTGTGGTGTTGTCTTTCTCCAGATACACCTGTGCTGCTGAAGACTGCTGCTGTGCTCCATGTTCAGTTTTCATCCAAAAATTAAATCAAAACAAACCCCAAACAGCCTGCAGTTCTTCTGATAAGAGCAGATGGACACTAATGCAGCGTTTAGATTCAAAATACTGCAAAAATCATTGAAAGGACTGACCCAAACTGTGCCAACTGCAACACACACACACACACACACACACACACTTTTATTGTGTTGTGGGAGGTCTGGCGGGCAGCAGGGATGTGTTTTACGATGCTAATTTCATCCCCGCAGGAAGAGAGTGAATCCCTACATGTGTAAAGAAGGACGCAGAGAAAAGAAGGAATGTGTGTGTGATGAATTCCTCCTCCTGCATCAGTCACACACACACACACACACACACACATTCCCACTGCATGTTTCTTGGTGTTAGACTACGACTCACAGAGATCACAACATTCCTGAACGAACCCGGGTCAAAGAACAGAGCTGTGACTCTAAGCTTTATTCATCTCTGTGCACAAGAAGAAAAAACATGGCTTCAGTTAAACACATCAATCACACAAAAGCACCCGAAGATCCTCCGTTTCTCTTCTAATCACTCGAATCATAAGAAACTAGGTTTAACCAATTTAGACATTTTACAGAGCAAACGCAGAGCAGGTCTTGAGTGAGGGAATGGATGTGACTGACACTCATCATCGACGGCAGACGAACAAAAGCAGTGTTTATATTGTGATTCAGATGATCTTTTTCAGTTACATCTCACAGTAAGGCTTCACTTTCTCACATCAGTTAATCTTTTAACATGTATTAACAGTGAGCAACATACACTTTAGACTTTTAATCTTTGTTAATGATCACACTTTGTTCACATTGCATGTATTTACTATAGCAATAACAATAAATATGCATAATTACATGCAACTAGACCTAACCCTAAGTGTGTATATATTTATATATATTAGTGCTGTCATATGATTAATCACTTTACATTGTTTATATGTGTATTGTGTATATATATATATATTATGCATAAATACACACAAATGATGTATACATTTCAGAAAAATGTTGTTCATGTATTAAATATATTTACATAATATTAATTATATGAACATAGACATGAATGTAAATATTTTTTAAATATATACTGCATGTGTGTGTATTTATATATATATATACACACACACACACACACACACATATATATATATATATATATATAATTATCTAATAAATAATACAATATTTAGAATAAATTTTCATTGTTAGTTCTTGTTACCTATATAATTAAGCTATGTTAATAAATTAACCCTAGTTTTATTGTTTATCTTTGGAATAAGGCTGATGAATCATTTACAATATTTCTCTATTTAGATGACATATTATCTTTACAATCCAAAACTCCGAAATATTAGTGTGTTAAAGTGATGCACCTTGATGATCACATGGCTCTTCTATACTTTCACTTCTATAAACACACACACACACCTATATGTCTCTGGAAGCGTGATGGAGATCTACATTATTACAAACATCGTAAAGCTGCTGTGATTTATGTGTGTTATTAATGTTAGGAGTACGTCTGAATACGTCATTTTTATGTTTCTGTCGATAACCTGATGTGTGTGTGAGGGTCAGTGGTGTCGATGTGTGTGTGTCACATCCTCGGGGGTCAGCGGCGGCCTGATGTCCAGTTTCCGGGCAGAGCTGTCTTCACCCAGAACCTCCAGACGCAGAGCTGGACCTCCATCCTTCTCCTGAGCACCGTCCACCATCAGACGCAGAGTACAGCCCCTCGGAAGAAGCTCCTGCTCGTACGCAGCTGCCAGCTGATTCACCAGCCGCCGCTCCACCTACACACACACACACACTCATGTTTTGTGGGGTCATAGGTGTAATGGTGTATCTACTGTACAGACTGTATGTGGTATT
>JAUMHI010000016.1:2172902-2185402 GCA_032359435.1 Enteromius unitaeniatus
TACAGTACAGTACAGTACAGTAGCGCTCGACACTGATTACCGTCACTCTCCAAATCATCCATCACTTGACTGACTGTCAGATCGTTCTGAGGTTAAACACAGATCTAAAACCAGAACAGGAAATACAGCAAAAAAAATGTGAATACTTAAAATTTAAGACAACCAGTTGCAATATATGTCAATTTTTCTTGTATTCAGTTCAAAAATCTCCTGAACCTTTAAGTTTTGATGTTTTACAGTGTAGATGATAGTTTTAGAAATCAAAACTTACGGGAAACATCTGGGAATGGCTTGGAAAATATACTTTTTTTTTACTTTTTTAACAAAAAATATATGCATAATTACAGTAAGTACATGTAGCTGGTTAATATTGTATAATTGTCCTTTAAAATAAAGTGTAAACGTATTTATTTATTATTAAACAACATTTCCCCAACACTGGTTACTGGACTGTCTTACATGAAGAAATACTGGTATTTATTGTACATACTGTATTGTTTTGAACCAAATTATAGTAAAGTGTATCATACTGTAGTATTAACTGATAAACGGTAATAAATAGATACTATAGGTTATTGTTGTTTAATTGTAGAAAACTTGTTGTACAGTACTGGGTAAAGCAGCTATAGAATAACCACAACAAATGAATAGTAGGGTTCAAAAACACTCCAGTATTTCAGAGAAAGCTGACCTGCCACGGACTCCCGCCCTGAGCCTGCAGCTGACCGCCAACGATGCGTGTGTCCTCATTCACGCTGCTGATGTCACTTCCTGTCTCAGGCGGCTCGTCTGTAGACGCAGGTGTGCTTTGGTTTGATGTGCGGGTCGAGTTGTCCAGTGAACTGTTTATGTGTAATGAGTGGGAGGGGTTTGTGGAGATGTGGGTGTGGTTTGCATAATCAGCGTCCGTGAGGCTTCCATCATCCAGAGAGCGAGACATGATCCCTCCGATCCACTGCTTCCCACACGGATACTGCACTAACACACACACCAGGGTATTACGGGTTTACATTTACAAACAACCAAAGGTCAAAAAATACATATTTCACCTAAAAAAAACTGCTTGCACAGGTTTGTGTTTGTACCTGCTGGATTACAGCTGCGTCCGTCTTCATCCAGCTGATAACCGTCTGCGCAGCTGCACACTACACCTGCCGTCTGCTCAGACTGACTGCAGTAATGCAGACACCCTCCGTTCTTATACTTACAGTCGAACACCTCTGGACACACACACACACACACACCATCACAAAAACACATCCAGGGACGACCGAGTGTTTGTTCAGGAGACTCATGCAGTCAGTGAGCACCTGTCTGACAGTGAGTCCCGCTGTACTGAGGAGGACAGAGACACTCCAGAACACCGCGGCTCTCGCTGCACATGCCTCCGTTCAGACACGGGTTCAAGCGGCACAGATGCAGATCTGCACAGGACAACAACTCCCTTTACTCCATCTTCATCTGTTTATTCAGAAACTACTACGGTAAATAAAGAAAAGTCTTACTCTGATATTTGTACCAGAACTCCATCTAAAAGAAGACAGGAAAAAGAAGGTCAGACAATAACGATGCGCTTGTACTCTTACAAATAAAATTCCATTTAGAACTCAAGCCTCTTTTTTCTTTCTTTTGAAGAATCTTCAAAAATCATCTTCAATCTTTTCATTCTTCAGAAAGACAGTATCGGTCTGCTACAGTTAAAAAATTAACTATTCTTTTGAATTCTATCTATTTGTTATTTATCACACAATTAACAAAAAGCAAATATTTTTGCAAAAATATTTTATTTTCTATTTTTATCTTTATGACAGTATAGCAGATGTTTACATAATCTGATCTAAATATCTCCAATAATATGTCTTAGATTAGATTTAAATGTTTAAAACATATAAAGCAATGCATATATATATATATATATATATACAGTACTGTACAAAAGTCTTAGGCAACTAGTATTTTCAGCAACAATAAAATGGTTGTAAGTGGTTTATTTCTATCTTTTGCGGTAGTTTGTCCGTTTTCATTTCCAAACATTATTTTAGTCATTAATTGTAATAATGCAGTGAGATTATTGTTCACACAGAGATTCAAACAGAACAAACTGAGACAGACTCAATCCAGAAGGACAACGTCAGTTAAAAAAAATACCCTTTTTGTCAATTAATAATGTAAACTGATATTTCCAAATGACACGCTACCGCAAAATATAGAAATAACCCTCTTAAAACCAGTTTTTGTTCATATATATATATATATATATATATATATATATATAGTGCAAATATATATACACTATATATATAACATAATGCATTATGTTTCATAAAATGTGACCCTGGACCACAAAACTATAGGCTTAAATTGCATTACGTTATTAAGTTAAGATATTATAAACTATTCAAACTTAATTTTTGATTAGCAATATATATAATACTCTGATCTGATGCACCTCATGAAACGTCAGTAACTTCGTCAGAGCAGAATAAGACTATACGGTGTGTCTGTACCGTTTTCTCTTTGCTCTGGAAGATCTCGGACACTTCCTCCAGAGAGCAGCGCTCCTCATAACACTCCCGCTCCAGATTCCCAGGCTTCATCTCCTCTAGAAACATGTTTGCCCTTCGGTTCCTGAGCAGATGAACAGCATCACGCCTGTCCAGAAACACTGAACACCACACACTTCATCAGTGATACTAGCATAGATAGATAGATAGATAGATAGACAGATAGATCACCTGGTGACTGGAGCGCTGAGGTCAGATGAATTAAGAGAAGAATAATCCAGTTCATGGATTCAGGCATCAAGAAACCACAGGTTTGGTGGAAATGAACCTGTTTGGTACATTAATGTGAAACACCTGAAGGCCAGCTCACACCACAATCTATAACCACTATATAGGCACAACACCGCAGAACATTACCGTTATAATCACTTTCAGAACTACTTTCCAATCAGAAGCTCCTCGTGCATTTAAAGCGACAGACGACAAAACCTCAGCATAAAAATGTAAAGTTAACTGCTCTTAAATGAATGTTTAAATGACTAATATTTAAAGAAAACATTCTTAGATGTTCTCCTTTTTAAATTACTCTAATTAATTGAGAATAAGTTCACAACAAATTATAGTTACAGTGTCATCAATAGTTTGTCTTCAGTGAACCTTGACGTGAATCCACTGTAACACCTAAAATCACTCAAGCACAAATCTGTGTATTGATCTTGATTTCTTTGAGTATTTGCTCACCTTTCTCTCACCTTTGACTTGGTTTAGGTCAGTCCAGAGGAGCTTCACTTTTACTATTTCAGTGTTTCTGGAGAAAAAGTGTAATCACATTTGTCCTAATGAAACGCTCTTGATGACAAACAGCAGCAAATAGTCTTAAAAATCAGTGTTTGTTCTTCACTACAACATTGACCTTTAGACAGAGAGTGTTTGCACACACACACACACTCTTCAGTCGAAGTAAACGCTTCAGCTGAACAATAATGATTCACAATTCAACCAGACCAAAGATAAACATGCATTTTACCACTTTCATGAACTTACTGTAATCGGGTTTTCAACATGTTTTCTGTGTTGGGGAAAATTACATTCATGACACTAAAATTACATATTTTTATTCATATGTGTGTCCTGTGTATATTTATTAAGTATTACATGTACATGTATATCTTTATGAAAAATATGTAAAGTTTATATATTAAATATATTCTTTATGAATTAAATTTTGATATTTAAATATACACATGTAAGTACTTATGCTGTATGTGTGTGTATTACTATTTACATAACAAATACACACAACACACACATATGATCTACACAAAATAACATTTTTATTTTGAAATGTGATTATCTTTTCTTTTATATATATATATATAACTTAAAGTTATGCATGATATTATTGCGTTACTTTAATTGTAACTGTAATTATGTTACTTTGGTCCCACTTTATATTAAGTGTCCCTAATACCTGTGTGCTTCCATAGTAACTAGATGTGTATGTTACATTACTAAAGCTTTACCCCCGACACTGTATTTAAAGAAAAAAAAATTAAAAAACACATGCGAGATTTGGGCAAAAGAATGTTTTAATTCACATTCTATTCTACAAGTAGTTACATTATTTACATTATTTAAAAAAACCAACCAAACAAAGCAACAAATGAACAAAATGAACAGTGAATGTGTTAATATCTCAAAAAGGTTTCTCAGTAATCCTTCATATAAGACAGAGGACAGCATCTATCTGTCTGAAAGCAGCACCCGATTGAAGTGGATCTCCTGTAATACTCCATGATGAGAGCTACTCTATGGATTAGACTCTATCAGTGGTGTTTTAGAGGTAGACTACGGCTCTAGTCAGTAGTGTTGAATTAGGATTGTTAAGACAGAGCAATGTAAGACTTTTCTAACAAACTAGACTAAACTCAGCAGTCGAACCTCTGAAATCGAAGGCCACAGTCTCTTCAGCGTCACACTGCGGCCGGATCTGATTGGAGAACATCCGCTTCAAATATCACACATTTAGTGTCGGGCAAAAATGATTAAACACTAGTATTTCCAGCAGCTGATTCTATAAGTCAAATCTTTTGCTGTAGTGTGTCAGTAGGAACTATCAGTTTACATTTCTAAATATTCATTTAGCCATTAATTGTAATAATCCAGTGAGATTCCCTCATTCAGTCGTGAAGCACAAAAATCTCACTGGATTATTACAACAGCTAACCTACATCAGGTAGTCTTCCGTTAGTGTGCATGATAATACAAATGATTATTGTAATGTCTGGTAGTTTTTGTTCTTGGTGTGAACAGGCCTTAACAATTAGCATTTTTCTGAGGCTACAAACGCTTTGGTGGACACACGTTATTGAATATTTATTGTTACCCATATGGCCTATTAGTCTTCTTTGCATTTACTTGAGAAAGTAGACCGGAATAGGATGTAGGCGGGGCTATGTTAATTAGGTATGAGCGTGCACGAGCGCCTACTTACGAATGATTGGAATTCATTAAATTATTAAATCTGATGTTTACAAAGCGCTTGTGAATTAGGAGAATCAAATTAAGCAAAAATTACTTGGATTTTACTCATATATTTCTGAACCGATGTTTGGAAATGTGAACTGATACAAAATAGAAATAACTGACTTCAGACCATTTATTAGCTGAAAGTAAAAAATACTAGTCATTCTGGCCAGCTCTGTAACTCTCTGATTTCAGTGTTAGAAAGCAGTAAGCTGTATTGGAATCAAACAAAGCATCATGCACATTCTGATATTTTCTCTGGAAGAGGTGAAGGGGTTGAGAAAAATGTGATTTTGGGGCCCTTGCAGCCAAGCCAGTTTATCAGCTTAAAAGGTTACTCCACCCCAGAATAAAAACGTTGTCATTAATCACTCACCCCCATGTTGTACCAAACCAGTAAGAGCTTTGTTTATTTTCAGGATGCTATTTAAGATATTTTGGATAATAACCGGGAGGCTTGTGACTGTTACACAGACTGCCAAGCAATTACACTGTCAAGATGCAGAAAAGTATGAAAGGCATCGTCAGAATACTCCATCTGCCATCAGTGGTTCAACCGTAATATGAAGCCACAGGAAAACAAAAATAACGACTTCCAGCATGCGGTGGACACACATTACATGCGGTTCTGTGTCAGATGCAATGGAAAGATACGCTGTTTGTACAAATCTGTAGAATTTACCATAAAAAATAGCAGCTGTGATTGCCGTAATTAGACAGTAAAAAATGCAGTAACAACATTTTAGGTTTTACAGTTAAATACCGTAATTTCATTAACTGATATAATGTTAATATACCAACTTATTAAAGTAGTGGAATCTGTTTTTTATCTTTGAACCAAAGCCTATCACAAGCAGCTTTTTCATATGAGCATATATAGAAGAAGCTCAGAGTCATTCACGCAAACACTTAACATCATCATGATGACTCATTAAACTCAAATATACAATAAGTGTTCATTTAAAAACTTTACATGTAACATACAACCCTAATAAACATCACTGATAAGAAAAAACAGTTATTTCAAAGAAAAAACATCAAATTTAAACAAAATTTAAAATGCAATGCAGGGAATTGTTTCAGTTTATGGTTTCTCCCTTTAACAGGTTTTTTACCGTTAAAATTACAGTAATTTTGTACAGTGCCTATCGGTCCAATGCGTCTAACACAGTACTGCGGTGACATTATGGTGCCAAAGTTTTGAATAAAGTTGTTTTTTGGGGGATTTTTTCATACAAAAAGTATTCTCGTAGCTTCAGAATATTACGTCTGAACCACTGAGGGAGCACTCAGACGACGTCTTTCATACTTTTCTAGATCTTGACAGTGGTAAGTGTTTGGCAGTCAGTGGGACAGTCACAAGCCTCTCAGCTTTCATCCAATATATCTTACATTGCGTTTGAAAATGAACGAACCTTTCACGGGTCTGGAACGACATGGGGGTGATTAAAGGGATTAATGACAACTTTTTCATTTTGGGGTGGAGTAACCATTTTAAAAATGAAGAACCTAACAAGCAAACAGGCAATATGAAAAAAACAACGTAGGACGTTAACAGAGAGCAGTTTTAGTTGGCATCAGCTGAACTCGGTTATAAAAGAGTTTTGTTGCGTCAGACGAGCGATCCGGCTCTGCTCTGCGCCGGCACCATGACGGGGACGGCACCCATGCGCTCCAGTGTGGCTTGGCTCACGGCGTACGAGTGTGTGTGCTGCTGTCCGAGCGTCACGGCCGGCGTCACAGCGGCCGGCGGACGGAGGCTCAGTGAGCCGTTACTGCGGGCTATGATGGGCGGAGAGGGGGCGGAGTTTGTGGTGACCACCAGAGTCTTAGGCGGCGGCAAGCTGTGGCTCCCGTTAGCGTATGGAGCGTTTCCGCCACTGAAGGTCTGCCGCGTGTCGCCGTTGTAGCGCGTGTAGGAGTTGGTGTCGTAGTTAGGCTTGGGGTTGTGCCAGTAGCGGCTGTTGTAGGTGTTGGTGGAGGTCAGCGTGTCATTCTCCGAGGACGAGGCGTCCGCTTGGAACGCTTTGACCGATGAGGATCTCTTCGGAGGGAGATCGTCCTCCCTGTCGAAGCGGGATGGGAAGATTTCAGTTCAGCAAAGAAACAGACATGACATTTTATTGTATTGACCTTCCATGGAGTGAATCTTCTTTTGAGCCAATGAATCAATGAAAGTAAGCCATGTTTCCTCTAACTTTCTCATTATATTATTTATGTTTATATATTTTCTCATGTTGTTGAGAGGAAACATTCTCGTAATGTTGTCATGATGGTATTTTTTACTTTTTACCGAATTTTATAACGGCGATAAAACGTTCTGAGGTCAACATTCAGGCAACATTTGTATCTGATAGCCATTCTAAAAATGTTTAAAATTTCTGCTCAAATTTCTTAATAATATATTAATAATATTATAATATTAAAAATAAACATTCAGACAACATATTTTGGGTTCAAATAAAATTAGTAGAATGTTTAAAACATTCATTTAGTCACCATTAAATAACGTTTTAATTGCAAGCAAAAACCCGGACATTTTAACAGTATTAGAATATAAAAAAATAATGATCAAGTAACGTTATATTTTAGGTTATAAGAAAGTTTAAATAATGTTATTGTTATTGTAATGTTAAATATATATGTATATATATATAAAATATCTTAAATATTAATATTAAAAATAAACAATAAAAAAAAGCAAAATTTTTGTCACCTTTAAATAACGTTCTTAATTGCAACCAAAAACCCAGACATTTTAAAATTCTTCTAATATTAAAAATCAATGTTCAAGTAGAGATTTTGTGTACCCTGGAAACATTATAATCACAATAAAAAAACCTGGACATTTCAATGTTCCCACATTTTAAATACCTGGTTAATCACCCATTAGTTTGGACACTAACTTTCCTGGACTGAATCAGTCACACTCATAAGTCAACAAATGATTCCTCAGCGAATCCTTCAGTAAATGTTCTTATTGTTATCGTTATTAGTAATTCATGTGAGATCAAATAAAATATTACATTTTGCCTTTGTGCTCATTTATATTCACATAAAGTTCAATAAATCCAGCATATAATTAGAATTTTAAAATGGGTTTTCTACTGAAAAATACTAGAAACTACATATAAGCCTTTACTAAAGCAAATGGATCTTTTGAGTCACTGAATGAATGAGTGTTGTGGTTCACCTGATCTCATTGGGAATCTCCTCCTCCTCGTATTTGTTCTTGTTTCTCCAGTAGAAGAGCGTGACGAGCACCAGTAAAGAGCAGATGATGAGCGCCAGGACGCCGGTGACGATGGTTCCAGCGATCAGACCGACGCTCTGAGGCTGAGCTGTCAATCATCACAGACACACACATCTCATGAGTCTCTAATGATGCTTAAAGACACTGAAATTACCCAGAATCCAGTCAGAAAAATGGAATATGATGTGGAATGTTACAGATTGGCTGAATACATCAAAAGTAAGCCCTAGAAATATGATTTCAGTTAATTAGATACATTTAATTTCATTGTAATAAGTCTGTGAATAATAAACCACAAAATATTATTGTCAAAGGCACACAGAAACTCACTACAACCTGCCCAAATGATCATTTTAACTGTGACAGAAATATATTGCTATTATACAGTAGAAAATACTTCACAGTATAATACTAATAAAAGTAATAATACTAATAAAATATGACAGAATTAGTATTAACATATCTTATTATGTTACATCAATTAATCATTTGACAGCATTTACATTTTTTTATAATAATGTAACATAATATAAATAAACACACACATACAGAATATAGCTGAAAATATTTACACACACATATATATTCATATATAATTGAAATATCATACAAGCATTTGTGTGTAATTATATATACATAATAAATATACACAGTACACATACATATACTATATAAATAAAAGCTTTTATTTTGGAGGCAAATATATATATATATATATATATATGATAAATATACAAATTACCCAATAAATAAAAAAAACATGACTAAAATTATATATATATATGATAATTATACAAATTACCCAATAAATAAAAAAAAACATGACTAAAAATATATATATATGATAATTATACAAATTACCCAATAAATAAAAAAAAAAACATGACTAAAAATATATATATATATATATGATAATTATACAAATTACCCAATAAATAAAAAAAAACATGACTAAAATTATATATATATATATGATAATTATACAAATTACCCAATAAATAAAAAATATATGACTAAAATTATATATATATATGATAAATATACAAATTACCCAATAAATAAAAAAAACATGACTAAAATTATATATATATATGATAATTATACAAATTACCCAATAAATAAAAAAAAACATGACTAAAAATATATATATATGATAATTATACAAATTACCCAATAAATAAAAAAAAAAACATGACTAAAAATATATATATATATATATGATAATTATACAAATTACCCAATAAATAAAAAAAAACATGACTAAAATTATATATATATATATATATGATAATTATACAAATTACCCAATACATTAAAAAAAACATGACTAAAAATATATATATATATATGTATATATATGATAAATATACAAATTACCCAATAAATAAAAAAAACATGACTAAAAAAAAAAATATATATGTATATATTAAAATAGCAAAGTTTAAATGGAAACTTGGAAAAATGGAAAAACAGAATGTGTGGAAGAGTATGTCATTGATTCGGATGTGGTGTATGAATGAGCGTCAGCAGCTCCAGACTTACGTGCCACGACCTGCAGGTTGAGTGCACAGGTGCTCTTTCCGATGGCGTTTGATGCTGTGCACTGATAGAGTCCAGATGTGCTGGTGCTGATGTTCCTCAGTGTGACTGTACCCTGCATCTGATCTGAGCAACGCACAACAACAACACCGCACTTAATAAACCGCACTTAAACTTTCTGCAAGAGAGTGTCCTGATATGAAAATGAGAATAAGCTGAATAAATGACATCATTTCAACCAACTAAGATAAGACAACTATGTTCTTGGCTTATTAAAATCAACACTTCTGTACTTTCAATAACACAGACTCTATATTAAAAAACAAATGAATGATATATTTTTTTGCGGTGCTGCAGTTAAACTAGTGGCCTCTAGATGACAGCATGATCCCAACTGAATCTGTTCTGTTTGAGAAAATACAAATGTGTCTTACAGCTGTGAAAGCTTTTTGCGGCCAAAGCAGATTGATTTATTAAGCATAAAAATATGACAGCCGTCTTTAGAATAAGGCTACTGTACCGTAACTGCACACAGACATTTAACTTCTCTATCAGAAATAATAAAAAAGTGTCTTTTCTGACACACACACACACACACACTTCCTTTAGATACATTAAATGCAAATAGAGAGATGGATTCTGTAGCCGTATTCTAAAGCGAGGTGTTCGGAGAGAGCGGGTCAGGTCACCTCACAGACACACACGGTGGACCGGGAAGGTCAGAGGTCACGCCACAGCATGAGTCAAGAGCTGCGCATTTACCCGAGAACGTGGGGCAAAACGGGAGTCCCACGGGCAGGGGTTTTGTACCTTGCATGGCATTATGGGGCAGTTTGGGCACTGACTCCAGCTTCTCCCAGGCGTAGGTGGGTGTCGGGATGCCCTCGTCCGAACCACACAACAGCATCACATCACTGCCCACGTCCAGAGAACCCTGAATCCGACAGGACGGGCTGGACGGAGGAACTGAAGAGACCAGAGAGAGTCAAGATCAGCTTCATGTACTGTATGCTTATACTAAAACAGTGAATAAGTACCAGAGAAATAATACTAAAACAGAATAATAAATAAATGAATGAACCCTAAATTAAACAAATGACAAAATTATTAAACATTTAACTGAAGTAAAAACTGAAAACATAAAAAGCTAATAAAAAACTATTAATTTAATTCATTGCAATGATGTGTATTATTTTTAGATTTTCTATGAATGATTAATACAGCTATATACATCGTTTCTGAGTTGCATGTTTTTCATAAATCATAAATTAACAGCATAATTAAAACTACCACGAGGCTCGTTCATTACATGCTGCAATAATTAAGAAAAATATTCCAAGGAGTTGCTTCTAGAGGAATATTAATCTGAAAATCATTCCACAACCAAGGAGTCCAGGAAGAAAAAGCTGACACCCCGGTCTGAATCCCAGTGGAAGATCTGGGGCCTCATCATCATCTGTCCAGATCTCACATGACATGAACAATATTTTTACACCGATCATGTGACTTAGAATCAATATTTGAACATGTATACAACTCTTAGTCTATGGCAGTGAGTGTGTTTAGATGGACCCTCTTAGTGCGATTATTAGGAGATTTCGGCAGTATTGCCATCAAACTTCACCTCATGCAATACTTTGATTATAATAATGCATTTATGCTCATAATCACAGCAAGCATAATCGTATTAACGCGATTATTTTTCGTTTTTTTTTTTTTTTTTTAAGTCAATTTAGAAAATATTTCGATTTTTTTGCTCCCTCAGATTCCAGATGTTTTGACAGTTGTATCTCAGACAGATATTGTCCGATCCTAACAAAGCAGACATCAGTGGAGAGGTGACGTGTTGAGTTTGAATCATGATTTCTGAATCATGAGTGAGCGCTCACCCAGCACAGTGAGGCCGATGACCCCGATGTTACGCCCGCCGCGGTCAGGCAGGTTGTTGACCAGGCACTGGTACGTCCCCGTGTCCGACAGCTGCGTGTTATTGATGAAGATGGAGGCACTTGTGCTGGGCATGGTGGAGACGAAGCCCACGCGCCCGTTCATGTGATTGGCTAAACTGAAGACCTGCCCGCCCTGATAGATGATCACCTGACACGACACAGACACATAACACTGTGAGTAAATACGACAACGATATCCACAACCATCAACTTTCATTCATGCCATCACTAGGATATTAAGTAAAGATAACGCTCCATCAAGATATTTAGTACAAGTCTATATGCATTGCTGAGAACTTCGTTTGAACAACTTTAAAGCTGATTTTCTGAATATTATTATTTTTTTAACCCTTCCAGTATTCCAGAATAGTTGTAGCTCGGCCAGATATTGTCCTCTCCTGACAATAAAGATTATTTATTCAGCTTTCAGACGATGTACAAATCTCAATTTGGAAAAATGACTGGGTTTGCTGTCTAAAGTCACATATTTAACACTGAAAACATGTTTAGTAAATGCAAGAAAGACCAGCTTTATGGTCAATTATAACACTAGCTTTTATTATCCACTCCAAGACAGTTTATCGTTTCTTCTTATCTGATAATCATTATGTTCAATAATAATTGCTTTTAAGCGCCTAATGAGCAGCCAAAGGCAGCAGTGACCAATCACAAATCAGTATGCAAATACTGCGATGACATAATCGCTGTTGGAAGAAGTCTTTAATGTTT
>JAUMHI010000016.1:2200261-2227892 GCA_032359435.1 Enteromius unitaeniatus
GAATCTAAAATATATGAAAGTCTAATGTTTATCAGTACATTACAGAAAATAATGAACTTTATCACAGTATGCTAATTATATATTTAATATTTGTCAATTTTAATCATATTACCTTTTTTACTGTACTTTAATCTAATAGTCTTATGAAGCAGTACAGTGATGGTAATGTTATCATGCTTTGAAATGAAAACAGATTTTTATTTTATAGTTATATATACAGTTAATATATATACAGAGTAAATATTAGTGGTGTCAAAAGATAAATCACGATACAAAATAAAAGTTTTTGTTTACATAATATATGTACGTGTATTGTGTATATTTATTAATGTATACACACATAAAGTATATATTTGGGAAATATTTACATGTGTATACATGTGTATAATATTATATTTTATATATAAATATATTTCATATATAAACAATTTTCTTTTATATATATATATATATATATATATATACATACATACACACACTACCGTTCAAATATTTGGGGTCAGTAAATATTTAATGGTTATTAAAGATGTTTCTTCTGCTCATCAAGGCTGCATTTATTAGATTAAAAATTCAGAAAAAACTGTAATATTGTGAAATATTATTCTAATTCTAAAATAAGTGTTTTCTGTGTGAATATATGTTAAAATGTAATTTATTCCTGTGATACAAAGCATCATTACTCCAGTCTTCAGTGTCACATGATCCTTTCAGAAATCATTCTAATACGCTGATTTATTATAGAATTATCAATGTTGGAAACAGTTGTGCTGCCAAATATATTTTTTGGAAACTGTGATTTTTATTTTTCTTTCTTTTTTTTCTCTTTTCAGGATTCTTTGATGAATAACAAGTAAAAAACAACATATTTTTTTACCAAATATAAAACATTTCTAAAATGTAAATCTATGCTGTGACTCGTTTGTTCATTTAATAGATCCTTGGTTAATAAAAGTATTAATTTCTTTCAAAGAAGAAAGAATAAAAATGCACTGATCCCAAACGTTTGAACAGTAGTGTAACAGTAAACTACTGTAACAGCAGTTCTGAACATTATTATCCATTTTAAATATATGCTTCTCTTTTTAATATTTTAATGATCAAAGAATCCCAAAAAAAACATTAAGCAGCTCAACTGTTTCCAACACTGATAATAAAACATCAGCGTATTAGAATGATTTCTGAAAGGATCATGTGACACTGAAGACTGGAGTAATGATGCTTTGTATCACAGGAATAAATTACATTTTAAAATACATTCACACAGATAACAGTTATTTTAAATTGAAATAATATTTCACAATATTACAGTTTTTTTCTGGATTTTTAATCTAATAAATGCTGCCTTGATGAGCAGAAGAAACATCTTTAAAAACATGGTAAACGATAAAGCAATGTAAGCTTCATTTGAGTGTACAGTTTGACACAGTGTTTAGTAAAAGCAGTCGTGAGTGTGCAGTACATTAGTATTCATCTTTGTCAGTGGCTTTTAGTGATGACCTTTGACCCAAATTCATGTAAAAGAGGTCACCTTCCCTCTGGATTCATCTGTACTGCAGCAGGTGTGATGCGTGACCTCTGACCTCTGTGAGGTGTGTGAGTTTAGGATGCAGATGATGGGAAACATTCTCAGTCAGTCAGCACTAGTAAGAGCAGGTTTGTTCTGGTCATGTACAGTGTTCAGTGCATTACTATAGACCAGTTTTCTCATGTACCGTGTTAAAACCATACAGCTCCATGGTGATACTATCACTCTATTACAGTATTATTGTGAGTTTTTAAATGATATCCTTGTCTGTGTCGCTGTGACGTCAGATCACACACACACACACACACTCATTTAGACTGACATTATCCTGTTTCCGTGTCTCTTTTCTTGGGGGTGAGCAGTGCGATCTGATTAGTTGCCCTTTTGCTGGAAGCTTTTTACAAACACACACTCAGAGTTTTGGAGCTTCTTGACTTTTCAGATGGAGAGGCTTTTTAATCCGTACATCAAAGGTCAATGTGTGTGTGTGTGTGTGTGTGTGAATACTGAATTTTGGAGTTTAGGTGCAATTTCAAATCCAAACTGCAACATAAATCAAAATGCTGACCTTTAACCATCTCTCTCTCACACACACACACACACACACACACACAGTGTCCACCTGTACCTGGACAGCAGTAAACGTCCCAGAACGTACCATGGTACAGTGATATTGAGGTGTTACTATGACGTCAAAAGAAAATACTGTACAGTACTATATGTAAAATAAATGTTGGCTCCATTAAATGTAACTAAAAACAAACACATGGCTTCCATAATTTAAAAAAATGTGAATAATGTTTAAAAAAAAAAGCTATTTTCATCACTTGCAAAGAAATATGTGCTGGTTTTATAAAATAATAATAATGAGTAAATGATGCAAACATTATTGGTAAATGTAAAAAAAAAAAAGAAATCATGTTTTTCATATTTACATTGACTTCCATGGTCAATGTAAATATACTACTAATAATAACAATAAACCTTGGCAGGTCCATGGTAAATACAAAAAGTTGGGATTTCCATGGTAAATGTAAATTAACAAAAAATGTTAATGTTTGGTACAGAAGCCTTTGTTATCAATTCCAGAAGTCAAACGGTTCCTGTAGTTCCTCACCAGGTTTGCACACACTGCAGGAGGGATTTTGGCCCACTCCTCCATACAGATCTTCTCTAGATCTGTCAGGTTTTGGATCTGTCGCTGAGCAACACAGTTTCAGCTCCCTCCAAAGATTTTCAATTGGATTGAGGTCTGGAGACTGGCTAGGCCACTGCAGACCCTTGATATGCTTCTTACAGAGCCACTGCTTGGTTTTCCTGGCTTTGTGCTTTGGGTCATTGTCATGTTGGAGGAGCCCGCCCAGAATCTTTAATGCTCTGACTGAGGAAAGGAGGTTTTTGCCCAATATGTCACAATACATGGCCCCGTTCATCCTCTCTTAATACAGTGCAGTCGTCCTGTCCCCTGTACAGAAAAACACCTGCAGAGCATGATGCTTCCAGCCCCATGCTTCTCTGTAGTTATGGTGTTATTGGGATGATACTCATCATTCTTCTTCCTCCAAACACGGCCAATGGAGTTAAGACCAAAAAGTTCTATTTTTGTCTCATCTGACCACAGGACTTTCTCCCATAACTCCTCTGGATCATCCAGATGGTCCCTGTCAAACTTCAGAGGGGTCTGGACATGGGCTGACTTAAGCAGGGGAAGCTTGCAATCTTAATCTTAAGCAAGATTTTAAAGCATGACGTCTTAGTGTATTATGGACAGTAGCCTTGGAAACAATGGTCCCAGCTCTCTTCACGGCATTGACCAGCTCCTCCCGTGTAGTTCTGGGCTGATTCTTCACTGTTCTTAGCATCATTGATACCCCACGAGGAGAGATCTTCCATGGGGCTCCAGTCACAGACACAGTAATTCCCAAATAAATGCAAAAATCCCAATTTTTCTTTTTAGATTCTGTCTCTCACAGTGGAAATGCACCTATGCTGAAAATTGTAGACCCCTCCATGATTTCTAAGAGAACTTGCAAAATCACAAGGTGATCAAATATATATTGACCTCACTGTATATATATATATATATGTATATATATTAAAAAATGTGGTAGTTACATACAGTAGAATATGTAAACAAAATGTTAAATGTTTTTGGTAACGTTAAGAAACGTAGGTAACGTTGTGTATGTTTGTGATTTTCTAATTGGACTGGAATTGAACCTGTGTGTGTGTGAGAGAGATGAAGACACACACACACACTCAAACTGCAAAACAGGAAACAGTGCTGAGGAATGCATGTGTTAGGAAACCACAGACCGGCGGGCCGAGTGTGTGTGTGTGTGTGTGTGTGAGGTGCTTTTGATTTGATTTTCTTCATTAATTTCCCTCTTCCTGTCATAGTTGATTTTTCTCATGGCTGTCTGTCAGCAGCCGCCCGCAGCTCCTCTAATTTAAATACACCACAGAGACTGAGTGTGTTCGGTTCAAACCAGTACGGCACAAAAGATGATGCTGAGCAGAATGTTCAGGCTGCTCTCGTTGGTTGTGAAGGTTTAGAAGGACATGAGGATGATCAGATCTGTCATCTCAGAGTGAATGATGTGGCAGATGTTTAGCTGCAGGATCTTTATGTAATATTCACAGATGGAAAGAAAATGAGATGTGAGATGAAGAAATGAGGAGAGAAAGACACAAACAGATGGAAAGACGAGTTAGATTAACGCTTGTGTGATCTCACGACTCTGTCAGAGGAAGACTGTGAGCAGTGATGATTCCCTCAAGAACCTTTAACACCCAGAGAAACTACTTCACTAAATGATGTATGTGCTTGAGATGAGTTATGTGTTCTTTACACTAGAGGACATGCTATTTCCATGAGAAATGTAAAGAAAATAGTCACTGCCATGGTAGAATGTGCGTGATAAAAAGTAGTTCCATGGAAAACATAAAAATATTGTATTTCTGTGAAAAAAAGTATTTCTACTGTAAATGCAGAAAGCATGATAATTGCATGGTAAATGAAAAAAGTACTTTTATAGAATGATAAAAAATATATTGAATTAATAGTATATATTTTTAAAAAGTTTTGTATTTAAATTTTTCATTTTTTTTTTTCATTGTAGTTTATCTTTTATGTATTTATAATTTTTTCATCATGTCATTGTTTTGTAAATACTTAAGATTAATATTTGTACGGTGATTGTATCAGACTATGGAAATATACTGTAATAAGGTGATTTTTAAAGAGTTCAGTTTATGTTTAACTCCCGATAAAATTATTATTTTACATTTTTAAGGCATCGCTTTAAAAACTTGAACTTTTGGCATTCAGATTAAATAATGAAAGAAAGAAGAAAAAAGGTTCATCCTGGAAATCCATGACGGTACAGAAGTGAAAAGCTGTTTCATGGTGACTGGAATGAATTCTTCAGCATAAATGTGTGTCAGACTGTCAGGTGTGTGTTTAGTGTGTCTCGCGGGGCCTGATGTGAGTGTGTCATCACCCCCTCTCGCCATTTTATCGCTCCATCGCTGCTGATTTTCAGTGTTGATGCAACTCTGATGAAATCCTGCACACACACTGATGTAAACGTCTGAAAAGAGCACAGCTGAACCTGCTGTACAGTCTCAGATCAAACTTTAATGTGTGTGTGTGTGTGTGTGAGTGGCAGTGTGCAGCCGTGATGTGACAGTCTCCACCCCCGCTGCTTCCCTCCAGAGGTCAGAGGTCGCCTGACTTTCACATCCACCCACACCTGACCTCATTTTCTCCATCTGTCCACGGCTACCAGCTTCTGACAATATTACAGCAGCATTTCTCTCATCTTCTCGTGTGGCCGAGCAAAATGATTTATTCAATGCTTTTATACTCATTAGCACAAGTTCAATACATCAGCATAACAGATGCTGTTTATTACCACAGAAAATATATAAACTTAGTCTCGTATCAGATTTTAGAGGCGAGCGAAAAACTGTAAGGAAAAAGTGTAGAGGAGATTGTTTTAGTATTTGTAGACTATTTTGAACATATGGTCATTTTCATTTTTCATTTTTAAGAAATATCAATATATGAAGCATTTTTCTTCTGTGTTTATGTTCAGTTTAGGTCACAAAACAATGCATTGGCATTAAAGTAAAATTACTGAACCTACACAGGAGCCTGGTAAAACTTATTCAAATGAAATAAAATATAATATATGTATAATTGTTGTTGTTTTAAGTAACAAAAAATTTTTTTTATGGTTTTAGTCTTAGTTAACTATTGTATAATAACTATGATAACCCTGCAACTGCGTCCATCATTACTGATATGTATATTTTTTTACAAATTAGACAAATTGATATTTAAGACATCAGATGCAAGGTTGTTATCATATACAAAAAAAGTTATACTCATTTAAAAAGCAATAAAATGCATAAAATATCTAATGAACATTAACTGGGTTAAAATAATATAAATAAAACTGAAATATTATATAGAAGATGTAATGTATGCACAAGTAATGGATATTAGATAAAAAGCTAAAATTAAAATAAAACAAAATTATTCAAACTTTAACATTTCTTCTTAAGAGTTCTTTTTTTACCTTCCTCCAGAATTCAGACTGCAGTAGATGTTTTTTTATTCAGTTCGTAAGAAGTGTGCTAAACTGAATTAAATTTATTTTACAATACTGTTGTATTTTGCAAAAAATCGCCACATTTTAGGAGAATTTTGAAATATCCCATAAGAAGGATTCTGAAAAAACTCTTTATTTGCTTAATCTGACTCTTTGATATTCTAGTATAAATTCAATTTTAAAAAGTCAAACCAACCCAAGACAAACGTGGCAGGATTCTTTTATTTGTGTGAGGCGATGCATGTTGAAAACGCTCGGTCTGACAGACAGAGAAACACACTGTACTCCACAAACGAGGAAGAATCATTGGTTTCATTTTGTTTAATAAAAGCGCTTTAAAGCTTCGCAATTAAAGGCTAAATCCAGGCTGTCAACATGGTCCCTGCGGCGCAGCGCCTCCAGCAGAATAAAGGAGTCCCGCAGGACTGCTGCTGGAGAAACAGAGTAAATACACCACAGTTCTATCACTGCAAACATCACCTGCTCTTACTCCTACAGACTCATCTTCAGGAGATAATCACTTGAAAATGCCAACATTTCTCAATGATCAAATCATACTCAAATAATGACTGAATTCAAGACGTTCTCATAAGTGGCTTTTCATGCAATGATTTGGTTTTCATAGAAATTCCAAATGTTCTCGTGGTAGTGACTTACTGTAAAAACTCAACACTTTCTCATAATAATAACTTTTCATAAGAATTCAAGTATTTCTCTTAGAGACTTGAGATTTGAAAATAGTAATTACTTCTCACAAAAAGTCAAATATTTTAAAACTTTAAAAAACCCATAATAATGACTTGAGTTTATGTAATCATGAACTACTTCCTAGTAAAACAGTTAATGTAATAACATCTCATAAAAGAATCGAATGAAAAACTTTCTAATAATAATGACTTCAGAAATGTTCACGTCACAATGACTTGGTTCATCATAAAAATTTATACATTTCTTAGATTTGAGAAAGCCACATGTAACAATGATAAAGAATGAAGTTTCTCATAAAAAAGAAGAAAAAAAGTAAACTTTCTAATTACCACTTCTCATACTAATGACTAATTTTTATTGTAAAAAAAAAAATCTCAGTGTCTTGGGAAAAATGATCATGAACAAATTTAAAACACTCATAATGACTTGAGAAATGTAATGACTTGGTTTTTCATAAACAAATAACAGTGGCTTTGGAAAGATTAATGTAGTAATGACTTGTAAAAAATTTTAATATTTCAAGATTTCTGAAATTTCATGTAATGACCTAGTTTCTTAGAAATTAAAATATTTATCATAGTAACATTAAAATTTCATGTAGTAATGTCTGTTTTTCTTAAAAAAAAAAATATATATATATATATATTTTTTTTTTTTTTCCTCCAGACTTGTTTTATCATACAAAATAAACATTTTTCAATGAGATGAGAATAATTCATGTGGTAATGAGAAAGCTTCTCATTAGTGTGACATGTTCAGCCATTATCGTGATAAATTCACTTATAATGAGATACACGTTACAAAACGATGACTTACAGAATCATATTTTGAAGTGGAAACAGGCATCTATAGTGGTTAAATGAGTTTATTTGTCATAAATTAATGCATACAAAATAAAAAAAAATACCATACCTAAAAGTAGGCTTTTTTCTAATTTCTTTCTTTTTATTTTGGGGTGAAATGAACGTGTTTTTATGAGCGTCACTCAAAAGAAAGAATATGAAAAAGCCACATACAACAGTATGATCACAGATATAAAAAACAAAGACAGTTCTTTTAATAAATAATACTGGATCAGATTGAGAAGGAGCCGCCCCTTCTGATTGGTCGCAAAGAGCAAAAGCCTCATTAATATTCATTTACATTCCATTGGTGAGTTCCATGTGACTTTACTGGACACAATAACATCTTAACCATAAAAATACAACGGAAATAGAGAAGCTACATTACATACCAGAGTCTCCCAACACTGGACAGAAAACTGAAGATGAGTGTGTGACTTGTGTTATTTCTAGGGTTTTTGTTTAGGTAGACACATGACCTGTAGCTATACGTCTGAATGTGTGTGTGTTCATCGTGGCGGTCTGGACTGACACACACAGTCACATCTCTCATGATGCTGCAGGTAAATCTCCTCCAGAGCCCAGTGAGCTCGTGTTTTCTTCCTGTAGAAACTCGGACCTGGAGAAAACTTCAGCACCTGACAACACACACACACATATATATATATATGAAATAATAAAAGAGAAATTCTGTCAAATATGAACTATAACTAAATGAGAGTCCAATAAATGTAGCATTTGTTTTGTAACTATAATCAAATTGACCAAATAAATAAAAAAACTTTGTAACTAGAACTAAACGTAAAAAATAAATTCATGAAATGAAAGTCTACTTTTTTGGTTTTGTTCTTTAACATTTCAAATTAAAAATCTAAATTCTGCACGTTTTGTTGCTTAATTATAACAATGTGTCAAATAATAAAACAAAAGTGTTCACAACTAAATAAGAAAAACTAAAAAAATCTAAGGATTAAACCTTAGTTTACCAAAATTCACCTTAAATTTTTTTTTTTTACAAATAAATGTAAAGTTCAATTCAACAAATGCAGTTGTTTAATTAGACCTAATCATTATTATATTTATTATTATTACATTCATCCATTATTATTTTTTTTTTGTTAATGCTAGTTAATAAAAATACAGTCATTAATTGTTAAGTTCACATCACATTAACTGATGTTAACAAACACAACTAGTGATTTTAAAGCTTTAGTAAATTCTGAATTTAACATTAAGATAATAAATGCTGCAGAAGTGTTGATCATGTTTACTGTTGTTAACTAATGAACCTTAGTGTAAAATGTTACCAAATAAATTCAGCAACTGTAGTTCTTTATAACAGTTCAAATAATACATGTTAAATAAACAAATAGAGAAATAAAACGGATATTATTGGATATGGATATGAAGCAGCAGATGCTGTTTGGAAAATTAAACCCTCAACGATATTTATTCCTTATCAAAATAAGCAAAGGTGTCTGGAGCCACGGAGATCAGGAAATAAAAGAGATTTGTCTTCATTGATTCGTTTGCCAATCAATATCTGTCCGTGACCTCTAGATGTGTTGTATGTTCTATACCGCAGTTCATATATCTCTGTGTGTGTGTGTGTGTGTGTGACATTATTAGTCAGCACTGACAGCCGCAGCTAATCACATTTAGCAGATGTTGCCGTGGTAACAGTCAGTTATTCTCTGTGACGGCTGTCAATCACTCCGCAGCTGCCTGGGTCATGCTGATGTCACATCTTTATGTGCAACTAACATCTCCCAGAATTCAACATGTCCCATGAGGCTTCCCTCTGATTATTAAAGTGCCCCTATTATGCCTTTTCAAATATGATATTTCATGCAGTGTGTCATGTAGCTGTATGTGAACATAAACTATCTGCAAAGTTGTGACGCCGACAGTGCACCATAAATGAAGTCTATCCAAAAAAAAAAAAAAAGGAGTCACATTCACCTAAACGAGTCGTCAGCAATTCAAATCTTTCTCTGTTACGGATCCACGTCACAAAGTAACATATTTGCATAATGTCCGCCCACGTTCTATGTTGTGAACAACTTGCCCCGCCCCCAAACAGTATAATTTCCATCATGTGAAGACGACGCTGTATCCTGTGAGAGTTCATTTGTTTTATATGCCCTTCTGAAAGATGAATCTACAAATAATGAGTGATTAACATTCATTTTTTCAACAACACCTCAACAGTGCAATCTCATTATACTGCTTTTCCAATCTTTGAGCACAACACAATATTCACCAAACGCTTGGTCTTAAAAGATGGATCAGGGCCCAGTTTATTTGGACTGGCTTGCTCCTCTGAACTTCTACCTGTAAGTAAGATTAATAAATGATGAGTGTATTGTGTTTGTGTATGTTATGACCCCTGCACGGGTCTTGGTAACCGACTAACTTACGTTTCTGTATTTCTGTTGTTCAGCTGGGGGACTAATGTAGGCTAAACATTGTGATTGACTGTCTGTCTGTCTCATCATGAGTTTAAGGCGCAGGGAAGACGCAGATCTCCCCGTTTTTATCACAAAAAACGATTATTTCTAAAAACTCCGGCCAAAGTAGAGATTTCTGATTGGAGAAACGGGGTTTTAGGTTCTCAAACGTCACATTATGCGCCAGAAAATGCTTAACATCATGTGAGCGCCCTATTTGCATAGGTTTGGCATAGTTATTATGGCGCTCGACTGCGTATTTATGCGGGTTGATATACATTTTTGGAAAACGATGTTGTTTGCACAATGTTATTGTTGAAAACGGAGGGGAGGAGATATTAATTTCTCTAAATACCCGGCTGTGTGTAAATGTGGTGTGATGATAAACGATGTTTAACGCTGAAGTTCACTACGTAGAGGTGTGCCCGATTCACTTACAAAAGCACTGTTCAAGCTCTGAGTCTGTGGAGCGCTGTAGCGGTAGACCAATCATAACGGACTGCGCCATCTGACCAATCACAGTGAGGGATCGCGGGAGGGAGGGGTTTACACAAATTGAGTTTTCAAACTGCTTCACACGAGTCGTTTATGAATCATTTAGAAATGGGGTAAAATTAAATCTATTTTTGAAGAAAACGTAAGTGTTTTTTGACCTTGCATACACATAAACCTGTTTTAAGAGACTCATAAAACAATATTAGCCACCTTTAAAATGGCCTAATAGGGGCAATTTAATACCAGATGGAGGGTGAAATATTAGGTTTGTATGTCTTTAATTAAATGTTGTTAATATTTTGTATTTGGTAAAGGCCAGAATGTAGATGAAAGCACACTGAAGAGCAGTAGATATTATTATTCAGGATCACAAACTGTTCCAAACATTCATTGTTCCTGCACTGCTATGGAGACTGCAGCACAGCAACTGAAATTATGTTTTATATTCTGATAATTTAACAATTTTATATGAAGTCATGTGACAAGCACAAAATAATAAAAACCCTACCGTCACAGTCACAGTACAAGAAACACAGAGCTGAGCGAATCACGAACAACTACCCAGAAATCCCCAATCTGAGACATTAGCGAGACCTCGACCATATCATCTTACATACAGAGTGAGTGTTGAATGGCCCCCAAGGTCTGCCAATCTGACCCCCTTAGAGTTATCTCTGGGGTCATCTGAAGGCAATTGTCTATGCTGTGAAGATACGAGATGTGCAGCACCTGAAACTACGGACACTGGAAGCCTGTGCTAGCACTTCTCCTGCCGCGCTGCTATCAGTGTGTGAGGAGTGGGAGAAGAGGGTTGCATTGACAATCCAACACAATGGGCAGCACATTGAACACATTTTATAAGTGGTCAGAAACTTGTAAGTAGCTCATGAAAGAATAAGGTTACGTTAAAACCAAGCACCATTATTTTTCTTGTGAAATTCCCAATGAGTTTGATGTGTCACATGACCCTCTTCCTAAAAGTTGGATCCAAAATGGCCACAGAGAATGAGAAGTCCGAAATTGTTCATTAAACGTATGTGTGTGCATGTTCTTATTTCAGAACGTTAAAAAACCAGGAGGAAGAAGAAGAGACAGACAGCACATTTTACAGCTGTCATCAGTTCAGATAAAACACTGCTCTGTGTGTGTGGTGTGTGTCTCGATGGATTTCATGTGTCATTTGCTGATAATCTCACACAGAACAACAAGTGTCACACTGGTCACAACTGATCAGAGGAAAACAGCAGCAGATGGAGAAACAAGTGAAGACAGACAAACGAGGAAAAATAAAGTCTGTGTGTGTGTGTGGATAATGGAAAGCGAATGGATGGAGAGATACATTGAAGTTTCAGCACATAAAATACAGTGTGTGTGTGTGTGTGTTTGGAGCTGATAAGCAGAGAGAGGAACACACACTTCACTCACTCAAACTCAGCAGGAAAAACAAACGCACAGAATTCACCATTCCATGTCTACAGAAGATGCTGTACGTACCAGTATGCACACACACACACACACAACTGCTCAAAACTCAAAATTCATTTCAGTGAATCACTTACAAATCATGATTCATTTGTAGATCAGACTGATCCCATCACAGTGATTCCATTCAATTATCTGTTTAGAGTGATGCCAAATAAGCCAAGAACTTACTAATTACTAATAAATAATGTGGCATTGACTACTGTAAATAAAATGTTTATATGTCCACTGATTGTACAGGTTAGATGATTTCATGTAAAGAATTATACTTAAAACGTATTTATTAAATGAAAAATTAAATGTCAAAATTATTTAATCTACATCAGCAACCAGACCATTTGAGAAAAAACTAAAAATTTCAGACATTTTTTAAAAGGCAAAACCAAATTTTTTTTATAAATTCTAAAAATAGAAAAAATAAAAAACCTAACTCAAAATATCAACAAAAAATAAATTTTATGTATTCATATTTTAGGTTATTAATTTAAGTTCAATCTAAAATTCAAAATGCCAAAAAACTAATAATGTGTTAATGTGTTTTGGTGTTAATACCAAAATAATACTGTTTTGCTAATAAAATTAAACATTTGCTCATCCACAGATCACTGTATATTAAATGTCTGCGTAAATATTTCTTCTAGGCTAGTTAATAACACACCTGATTTATCAATCTGTACTTTTTACTTATGCTAATAACATTTTTTACTATTACTCAGTAAAATGTAAAAAAAAAAAAGTATTATTTTAATAGGGTATTATTTTAATACTGGAGTACTTGATTTGTGTCTGGGGCCGGACTACCTGTCTGATTGACCAATGGGAGACGGAGGCAGTGTTTGGAAACACGCATCACGTGTTCATTCATGGAAGTGCATTGTGGGATACCTCGTGTAGTTTCTTGACGGTTTTCCCGGCACTGCAGGTGCAGGAGTTCCAGTTGTCGGTGCCACAAGCGCAGTTTCCCCCGCAGCGCTGCACCAGGAGGCATCGTGGGAAAAACACAGCGTTGGTTGCCTTCAGCTCCTCGCGGAGATTCACTGAGAAATTACGTGGAGTGCAGCTGTACTGCTTTACGTCATCATAGAGACGGTCGAGATCAACTGAGAGGGAAAGAGAGTGAGGGACGCGTTTACTACAACCATAGTCAACATCAAACTACATCCTGATCCCAGTAAAAGCAAGCTTACACATAAACTCTAACACACACTCTCCAGTAGCAAAGTCATTTAAACCTACAATGTTTTAACTTTATCAGGGCTGCAAGATCAATGTGTGTGTGTTTGTACTTTGTGAAGAACATTCCAGTGTATTGTTTTTTTGATTTTTTTCTCACTTATGACTCACATAATCGCAATCTGTTCTGGATGGACAGAGAGGAAGGGAGGTATAAATGAAGAGACGGGAGGAAATCGCCTCTGTCTGCCTCATAAAAACTCTGTGAATAGATAACAGTGCCTGTCTCTGCACTGTCTGTGTGTGTGTGAGAGAGACTCACTCTTGTGTTTGCGGTCAGTGTGGAAGGATCTCGGTCTGTAGTAGTGTGTGCGTGTGTAGAGCTGCTCCAGGTCTTCCTGCCAGGTGAAGGGGTTCATGTGTCTCAGAAGCTCCTCCACCGTGCTGACGCTGGCGATGTCATTGTCCAAAGCACCCGCAGACAGCGGTGTGTCCGTCCCAGAAACCTCCCTGAAATCCTACAGAGACACAGACTGTATAATCCCGCCCTCCTGCATCACACCCACTCTGTATCACTAAAAGCACCAGAGCAGCGGGAACATTCTGCTGAACGTCTCCATTTGGGATTTACTGATAAAACAAGTCAAAACCGCTTCTCCAACACTGAAATTCAATTAAACAGACCATGTTTCATCATCTAGAAGTGTGTAATACTTACTGACATCGCTGTAACGGCTTCCCAGTTGGTCAGAGACGCGAGAGGTGAGCTGTTCTGAAAAATAGACAGAGTCTTCAAACATTTGTTGTCAGTTTCATTAATTTTTCATAGGAATTTATGTATTCCACAATAATGGCGAGGGAAGTCTGGGAAAGTCATTATCTGCGCTGATAAATCCTGACTGGAAACACTCCTGACACGCAGCAGCAATCAGCAACACAAACACAATCGTTTAAATGAAAACCATCACTCATGATGTCAGCGGCCGAGAAGGTGGAGCTACAGACATCACAGCACTGGCATTTAAAAGTGGCCATAAATGACAGGTGAACATTATACAACCATCAGGAGACCCGAATTAACAAGACCATCAATCCACCTCCACTGTTACACAGAAATAATGAGGACAGAGACATGGACAGAATAGAGACAGTGTGTTCAGAACAGCTTTTCTTATTGTGTATTTTTGGTTGCACTTTATTTTACAGTATGTGAACTCGCATGTACTTACAGTCTACCTACAGTACCTAACCTGAATGAAATCAATACAACTAATATTTATTCAAATATGAAAATGACTTTCCCAGCAGGCTACTTTACAAAACCTCCTTTGCTGAACTAATAACTATCCAATAAAACCATATTAAAATTAATTAAAGTGTAGTTTATCGTCTGTACTAAAAGTGCCAGTATTTTAACTTTGAGAGATGGAAAAAGAAGCGGAGAATTAAATGTAAAATTTCCATAAAAGGGTCATTCCAGCTGGAATCATCAAATGATCCCCACCTGACCCCTTCAGATTTGTCTGAAAAAAATCTATGTGATAGGTAATATGCCCAATAGATCATATACAAAATTTCAGATCTCTACTGTGCATACTTTTTTTTTTTTTTTTTTACCGCATTTTGGGTAAACAGTCACAATTGGAGTGACCATGTTCACACTGAAATATCTCCGGAACCAGTTGTGCCAGGTCCATAAAATTTTCTGGGCTAAGAGTCCTAGTTCATAACTGAATGAATTACAATTCACAGCATTATTACTGAATTTACTCCTGAATGGTGGCACTCTACTTTTCTTTGAAACTATTACTTTAAGGGTTTTCAGATGTCCATGGAAACCTCAATTTTCAATGTATAAGCAGAGTCCGAAATTAACACTCGCCAAATGCGAGCTAATTCTGTCAGTCAAATTTAAGTCTGGCGAGTTAAATTTAAAGCGCCATCCGCCACATGGCAAGTAAATCTTTTCACCAGTAATGTTAATCAGTATCAGTTCTCGCGGATCTGTGTGATGCTCCACCGCCCCGTCTGCATGCGACGTACTGAAGCATAAGTAAAACGTGAGCGCAGCACTCACGTCATTTCTGTCTATCCCACACTCAATTGGCGATTGATGGTTGATTTTTAAGCGGATTTTTAGTCTGACTAGATCAGATAGTTCGTTAAAAACATTTCAAAGTAATAGACATTTCCAAGTTATAGTAAAAAATCTAAAATGACCAAAAAGTAGTTTTTCTTATTGATGTTTTAATTATGTTGTCACTCCTCTCTGTCCGGAGCACACATAATATACAGAATAACTTGCTTTGGATATATCTGTGTTAAATCGTTCAGAATTTTGTCGAATAAAAATAAAATAATAATAATTAAAAAAAAAAAAAAAAAAAAAAAAAATCGCCAAAAATAATGGCATGTTCTTATTGACAAAACATCAAAACAACGGGATGGGGTTTTGCCATATTTTTCTGTAATAATTTTTTTAAAAATCATTGTTGTGGGACTCTGTGAAATCCGACCTTCACTTCGAGAAAGTGCAATGGAACGGACACTTAAGTTGGGGTTCTGAAACACACACTCGGGCCAGTTCAGTGCAGATAGAGTCGGTTGGAATTATTCATAGGCATCCATATTTTTGCCAACATGACGGATCAACGCATTTACGATGGACATCGGGAGAACTGACTCGGAATCACCGACTACTGACATTCAATAGAATGCTACATAAGTACCTAATCTTGATGTTCCACCCAATCCAGTGAATAATACATCCATTTTCACTGAGAAAGCAGGGCATTTTGTTACTTGTGTGTATGACCGACAACGGTGGGTTGCTATCATCAGAGACGTCTCTGACACAGAGCAAGACATTTAAGTGCTTTTTTTGCATCCCCATGGCCCAGCTAGTGGCTACTTTTGGCCAAGAAAAAGATGTCTGTTGGGTGCCTCTCCAGCACATCATAATGAAAATTTATTCAATTACTTCCACTGGACAATGCGATGTCATAAAAGAAAATGAAACTGTGGATTCAGACACTTTCATGAACAACTTCCAGTAACTGTTAAGTCACACATTTATTTGTGTTGGTGGTATACCTTATTAATGTGACTCATGTCTGAAAGTAAGTATTTTGTATTTTTTGTATAAGTGGAACATTAATACATTCTGTTGAAATGCACATATCAAGTTGAATAGCAAAAGTGAATAATAGGATCAGTGACGAAACTGAGTGTTGAAAAAATCATTACAGAAAAATGAGGCAAAACCCCATCCTAATTTTTTTTAAATATTTTATAAATAACAATATGCTTTAAAAAAAAATAAATAAAAAAACAAGTTTTATGTTCACACCTGGTGTCATTCATGGGAAATATTGCTCTTAACATTGGTGTAAATTAGGTTTTTTTCCCATTTTTGGACCTTAATATCTCAACATCCATCAGACTCTATTGTCTGATATCAGAGGATGTGAAAGACATGGTGCATATCTGACCATTTACCAAGTTTGATGCTTATACATTGAAAATTGAGGTTTCTATGGACATCTGAAAACCCTTAAAGTAATAGTTTCAAAGAAAAGTAGAGTGCCAGCATTCAGGAGTAAATTCAGGAATAATGCTGCGAGTTGTAATTCATGCAGTTATGGACTAGGACTCTAAGCCCAGAAGATTTCATGGACCTGGCACAACTGGTTTTGGAAATGTTTCAGTCAGAGCACGGTCACTGTGATGCCAAAACGGGGTAAAAAACTAACTTTTTTTCATAGTAGAGATCTGAAAATTTGTATATGATCTATTGGGCATATTACCCATCACATAGATTTTTTTTAGACAAATCTAAGGAGGTCAGGTGGGGAACTTTTCCAAAATTTGATGATTCCAGCTGGAATGACACTAAAACATGTAAATTAATAGCCATAAAATACAAACTACAGTAAATTCAGTAATTTTTTGCAACTTACTAAACCAAATAGAACGTACTTGAAAACATTAATATGCAATGAACACATAATTTTGAAATAAAATAATAAAAAATGTAAACAAAAACTAATTTGTAAAAAATATTTAAAGACTAGAACAAATAAAACAAAAATGTACTTTTTAAGTGCAAAAGTATGAAGATTGAATTTTTCCCTGCAGTTTACTTCCAAATTTCCACAATTTTCAACTAATTTTGAAAGCTGACATAAACAAAATTGTAGTAATAAAAAAATAAATACATAAAATAAAATGTATGTAGGTATAAAAGTATTAAGGAGACACCTTTACATAAGACTAAAACAAACTTCAATATATAAAAAAAGAACTAAATATAAACAAAAAAACAATACACAGTAACTAAAGAAACTTAACTAAAACTTAATAGAAATGAAGAAAATAAACACAAAACCATGAAGATGGACATGTTCTCTGTTTTCCCTGCAGTTTACTTTAAAAGCTCCATATGCTCTGAAAACACACTTCCCTGTGCTGCCGCTCTCATTACATAAATCTGCTCCTGCGGCAATGCAAACAATAGAAGGAGGTCAGAGGTCGTGGGCGGTCTGTTATGATGATGTTTCCCATCAGAGATCACGTCTCTATGGCCTCTGATGTCTCTCTCACACACACAGAGCTTGTGTCCTACAGAAACGTCCGGAGTAGACCAGGAATGTGGAAATGTCAGGAATACCGCAGATTCAGGGAATTACACATGACGGATCAGACCGAACAAACTGCCACCCCTGAACCTGAAGTCCAGCAGCTGCAGGGTTCAGCCATGTGACCTCCCAAACATGTCCCTGGTCTTATTGTGCAGGATTCATCAACGCATGTTGTTTTGAAAGAAAAATTTACTTTCATCAAAATATAGTATACCTCTGAAATCACATTTCTGCTGACACAACCATGGCTAAACAGGTGGAGAAAAATATGTTTAACAGCAGAAAATGCATGAAAAAGGCTATTAAGATATTTTTCCCCGCTAAAATAGAAAAAAAGTTATTTTAAATGGTCATTATTTTTCACAATACTACTGTATGTTTGATCAAATCAATGCAGCACTAATTTACATGCAATTTATAACTGCACATAACTTAAATATTTAACTTAAATTTAACTTTAGGTTAGACAATTAAGTTAAATAACACTTTAAAACAGCAGAATAATATCTGTTGATTTTACAATTGGATTTCATGACAATGAACATCAAAGATGCAAACCTTAAAAGCATTCAAGGAAAATTCTCTAATTAAAGTAAAAAAAAAAACTTGAACTAAAAGGCACAGTTATGAAACACAAACATCTGCTACTCCCAAAAGAAATGCTGAACAAACATCACTGTTGGAAACTGGACCATGTTTTACAAGAAAATCAACTGACGCTCACAGAAGGCCTATGAAACAAACATCATCTTCCTGAAGAAGAGAAACTCTCCACATCTGTTTGTGCCATTAACCAACGGCCTTAAAGTAGTAGTTCCTCCAAAATATAACTGCAAAAAATGTTCTTTAACTCAGGCCGTCCAAGATGTAGATGAGTGTACTTTTTTTTTTTTTTTGATTTGAAAACATTTAGCATTGCACCAGTGTCTCAGCAATGGATCGTCCGTCGTAATAACACTTCCTCTGGTGAAAAAGTCCATCTCCTGTTGTCTCTCACTTCAGAAACCACCCACATGTTTTGTTTAGAGGTGTTTTGGCTTGTAAACAGGGCTTGATCTACGCAGATTTGGACTCATTCTGACGGCACCCATTCACTGCAGAGCATCCACTGCTGAGAGAACTGAATGCTACATTTCTCCAAATCTGATAAAGAAACAAACTCATCTACATCTTTGGATGGCCTAAAGGTGAGCACAATTTAGTTAATGAACTATTCTTTTAATGAGTGTGTGATTCTGAAGAGTTTAAACTAATTCAAACGAAGTCAAAACATGTTCTAGCTGTCATTCTCATTACAAGAGCTTCTCCATGTATGTGTGATAAAGACACAGAACTAAACTCAGACAACTCAATTAAGACAGGGTGGATGTTTGTGCATTACACTCTCACACGTTTACTTCAGTTTTACAGTCTCTCACTTTTTTTGTACGGTAGCTCACACCTCTCTTATTCTAGCTCAGAAACAAATGTCTTAATTAAACCAAACTTTAGTAAGTTCATATAAGGTAAAAACATAAGAAAGCCACTTAGTAACAACCCTGTAACACCCTAGCAACTACATAAAAACACCTTGGCAACCGTCCACAGCTCCTCAACATTGTGCCAGTGAGTTTTGGACAAAACCAAATTTAAAGGCTTAAAATGAAGTTGAATCAAATTTCTGTTCAGCACAGGTGTCTGCTTTCATTCTGTTTCCCAAAGCTCTGCAGGAAATGTACAAATACAGTTTTACACACACAGAAAACATATTGCATGTTTATGCTAACAGCAGATTATTGCCATTTTGGCCTGTGTGAATAAAAAAGCCATGAGTAGTCGTACAGCAGGATGGCTTTAGTCCAAATATGTTGCAAAATATTTTTCACACCATCTGCTATCGTTCCACCATCCACTAGCGTCAGAACAGCTACAGTAAATAAACCTGATATTAAACAGAGAGTTCTTGTTCTCTAGACCAACTATGCATTTAACATCATTTTTTGTGTTTATTTTTTTTCCATGAATTATGTGTTCTCTTCTGATCACCAAGGCAGCATTTATGTAATTAAAACTACAACAAAAACAGTAATATTGTGAACTTTTATATGTGAATATGTTCTAAAATGAAATTAATTTCTGTGATTAAATATTGTCACATGATCCTTTAGAAATCATTTTAATATGCTTATTTGCTGCTCAAAAAACCTTTCTGATTATCATCAGTGTTGAAAACAGTTGTGCTGCCCAATATTTTAGTTTAAACTGTTATACATTGTATTTTTTTAGGATTTCCTGATGAATAGGAATTACAGAAAAAACTCTTTTGACATTATAAATGTCCTTTTATGCATCCTAGTTAATAACAAAAATCTAATTTTAAATTAAAATATTAAATCTTTCCAAAAATAATCTGGCATAATGCACACTCACCAGCAGTGAATAGCAGATTTTGAATCCTGGCTTTGCTACGAAGTAATCATCTGATTTGAAGGTGATTTTGATGAGGTTTGTTTTGGATGTGATCCGTGATGGAGCTCTTTGCCCGCACCAGCGGCCCCAGATGATGGTGCTGGTTTCAGAAATATCCTCCACCTCCACATAATCATACCTGCAACATACACAGCTGTCAGTACATCACCTGCACAGGTGGAGCAGAAACACCTGATCAAGCAGACCATCAGGACCACTTTAAAAATGTTTCTGTTCCTCAAATACATGTGATTGGATACATGTGAATTCTATCACAATTACAACCACGTTTCATTTATATGCATTTATATGCAAATATTCATTTATTTATATTTATTGGCATTTTGAATTAGTTCTTTTCATATTTTACATTTTGCACATTAGTTGTTGTTTTTTTTTCTATTTAGCTTTTTGGTTGTTTTTTTTACTTGTTGCCAATGCAGCATTTCTAATTTATTCTAATTTAAATTTTACTCTATTTACATGTTCTATTTTTTCAGCTTTATATAAATAAGCAATATAGTTTTTATAGTAACAGTGCTGGAACGAGGTACATACAGTGATGCACAAAACCATTATCAGTAATGCAGTGATGGTTCATGTGATGTGACATCATGCTTTTATCTATATCATATATATTATTCAATTTTACACAGATATATATATATATAATACATTACGTTTCTTTTCTGTCCTTGTTTCACTTCTTGCCTCTTTCTCATCTTATAAATTCACCTCATCTCTTATCATTTTTTCCCTGCTTTATTTTTAGTCTCCATGTCTCGAGGGTCTTTATAAAGTATCAGATACACAGTAAAACCTCTAACCTCAAGGACAAACCCGTAACCTGAGAGTCACTCCACACACTCGCTCTGATTGGCTTTCTGCTCATTAAATATTCATATCATGTTTTAACTCTTCGGGCCTTTATTTCTAGTCTTTAAATGCAGAATGAGAACCACAGGAATCTGAGAACCAAACCTGTTATTTTCTCCCACGTGTTACAACATGATTTAACCATGTAGGACATGTGCCTGGAGGTCCTGGATCAACGTTCCTACGAATTAATCAGATTTATAGCTATATAAAGGGCTTTAAGTTTAGATGCTTGTTAACCTGTTAAAATGTACTATATAGACCAACCCAAAGAGTACACTTTCTCAAGAGTTTAGATGGATTTAATTCATTATTCATGAATGCTTCCATCCGATGCTCCACCCCCAGATCTAATCCAATAAAGGAATAGTTCGCATTTAATTCTGTCATCATTTACTCACCCTCGAGTTGTTTCAAATTTGTACGAATTTCTTTGTTCTGCCAAAGGAAGATATTTTTAAGAAACCGTAACCGGGCTGCTTTGGGTCACCATTGACTCCCATAGCTAATTTTGTTTCCTACTATGGAAGTCAGTCTGGTTACAAACTATCTTCAAAACATCCTCCATTGAACAAGGAAATTCATATAGATTTAGAACTGCTCGAGGGGTGAGTAAAGAACTAAAATTTTTTGGCTAATTATTCCTTTAATCATGAAATCAACTATCAGAAGCTCCGCCCTCACATGAAAACTCTGCCTCAGCTTAACTTTTAAATAGACCAAATTCATTATTCATGAACTGATTTACCTTAAAGCTCCACCCTCACCTGCAGACGGCATTCTTCTCCTCCATTTAGAAAATTAACACATCTAATTCATTATTCATTTTAAAGCTCCACCCTCACCCGAAAACCCCACTCTCCGTCTCCAGTTAACTCTTTATTGAATAGTTTAAATTCATAATTAAATTCATGCACCAGAAAAGTCCATTCTCCGCCTTCACCTAACCCTCACCTGCAGACTCCATTAATGGCTGCCACTTCAAATTCTTAACTTAAGTCATTCACCATGAAGCTCCACCCTTACCTACAGACTCCATTCTCCTCCTCCAATTAGAATGTTATCATACATCTAATTATTCATCCATTTTAAAGCTCCGCCCCCACCTGAAAACTGCCCCTTCCAATGAACTCAGATTCACTGATGAACTAATCCGAATCTGAATCCAACTCTATTCCCCGCCTTCACTTAAACTCTATTCTGTTTTATTATTCACATACTTCTTAGGTTTCACATTTTGTCGTCCACTTAAAACCCTTAAATAGATTCATTTCAACATTCATGAACTCATTCAGCCGAAGCTCCACCCTCACCTGCAGACTCCATTCTCTGCCTCCTCCAGTCCAAACTGAGCATCGAATTCCAGCAGGATGCGCGTGTGGGGTGGCGAGAGCAGTTTCCATGACAACAGCAGGTTGCGGGGGTAAGAGTTGGGGAAGCGCGGGCTCTGGACATGACCTCCGCTCTTGAGCATTATGACCTCTTCCTTCCGGTACAAGTCTGTGAGGTGATTGCTGTCTGTTACTGGTCACAACTCGGACATATTAGTGTGTTTACTCTCGGAGACAACAAACACACACAGTTATATACACACAGATATAACACGTACAAAAGGTTGGAATTGGTTTCATTTCAGTTCAGCCCAGTTCAGTTCGGAAAATTGCATAAATAATAAAGCGGAAATTCAGCTCAAATTGAATTCTCTTCAGAAAAAAAGACCAGTTTACTTCTGATTCTCAAGGAAACAAATGAAGGCAATTTTGAAGGGAATGTAAAGAGCTTTTATTTTAAATTCACAAAGAACAGAATTCAGTTCTTTTCAAATTCACTTAAAAAACGTAATTATATTCAGGAAAAGATGATTATTTACTTCTGATGCTATTTGAGAAATAATCTGAATTCACTTCTGACTCTCTTCCAGAAAAACAACCTAATTCTGTTCATGCAGTGATGAATTTTCTGAAGTGATTTAAACTCACTTCTGATTCGCTCCCAAAAGATAACCCAATTCACTTATAAATCAAGAACAAAGGTCGCTTTTGATTGCCTTTGGATAAAGAGCTTAATTCCTTTTAAATTCTGTTCAGGAAGTGAAGCGAGTTTACACACATTCTTGTGGGAAGTGATCTGAACGGACTCCTGATTCTCTTTAAAAGAATATCATTTTTGAATCTCTTGGGGAAAAGAACACAAAACATTTGATTCCCTTTAGAGCAGTAAACTGAATTAACATTGGATAATAATAATAAAAAAAACCTGATTCTCTTTAGCATAATCAATTCATTTTTAGAATTTGAGTTTAATATCTGAACTGATTTGACTGAAATAAACCACAGAAACTCTGACAGAACACAAACATGAGCAGCTCGAGAGAAGATGGAAAAGAAAAATGGTGACAGGTCTATAGAAAAGGACAGACATGCTTTTAGCCCACAAATGTAAAATATTAAAAATACCAGATGTTATACAACAGGAAAACAAAGATCATTCAATGTGACAGTTCATGAATCTTTTAATCAGACCAATGAGCACATCTGATCGCTGTAAAGAAAACTAAAGTATTCATGGTTTACTAAACGAAAGTGACCACACAGACCTGATATGATGGCAAAATTATGAAACCATGATGTTTTTTCCCCATTTTCAAAAGCTCCTTGAGTCCACCACAGCACAGCATCCACACACACACACACACACACACACTGATTACTGATCCATGCATGCAGCAAACACTTGTGATTATGGCTATACTGCAGGAACAGGGCCACCATCCATCACCATGACAACTTGCTGACCAATGAGCTTTTAAATGAACTTAACACACAGGAATAAGGCCGCCGCAGCTCACACACACACTACTCACTTATGTCACTTCTATAAGTGTGATACTGACAGACAGTCTAGCAGCTTTGAGTTTAACAGCCTCATTTACACAATCTCACACACACCGTACTTCTTTAACACCAATTTTCTTCAAGTTTCTAAGAACAAATACACACTGTACACACACACTCATCACAAACACACACAGTTCTAAAAGCTCTTAAAGTTTGGTGTGTTAAAATATGAGCTGTCTTCTGAGCTAAATACATCAGATTAAACATCCAAGACAGAAGAAAGTAGGTTACGTTTTAAAAAGTAGTTTTTAGTGTCCTCGCAGTCTACTGAACACAGTACACACTTCTAAGACAAAATCCCAACCAAAAGACAACCTCTTGAATGATTTAAAATGTGTTACATGGCAAATAACAATAATCTGATAAATATACATATCACAAACATGAAGCGTTTTCAATCATATACTGCAATTGTAGGTTTCATACATTCAAAAAACATAAGTACTAGCAAAACCATACATTTATAGTTTATAATATACACGCTGATGTCTATAGAAACGGCAATAATGATCTTTACAAATATAATCTGACGATACGTTTATTACTAGCATTTACAGATCGTGTACGTTACTATAAAGTTTACTCTTCTCTTCTCCCCGTTTACCGGAGACTGACTTTAACGTGTTTCGGGAGGAGAGGATGAATTTACGTGTTGTAAATCCCACAGCTCGGATTCAGCATGAACATCACCCGGTAAAGATCAACTAACAAAGTCATTATAAAAGTGTTTAAATTACCAAATAGATTTACTTGCACAGATTTCAAATTTGTTATATAAAATATTTCATAATATAGTCAGTATGTTTGTAAATATGCAACATCCACTCCGGCAGAGTGAATCTTCTCTGCAGGACCACGTAGAGACGCTGACTTTCATAAGTATGAACATAATAGACCTGTCACTTCATTTAGTTGTGTTTTGACAGATTTTTTTGTTTACATGCAATGCACTTTAGTTTACGGAACAGAGTTTATTTTATTGCTGATTGCAACTGTTTTCTTTACTTGTTTACTGCAGGCCTGCAAACTTTTCGTTCATATTTGCTCTGCAGAAAATGCACTTGGAAGCAAAAACGTTATGTCTTTAATTTTTTTGTGTTTCATCTTCTTAAATGGAAGGAAAATGCTAAAAACAAAATATATTAAATATACACAAGATACAAACCCATTTTTTTTTGCAGTTCATAATGACAAGTCGACTAGTCGTTAAGGTAGTCAATGACTAGTCGACTATTGAAAATCATTAGTTGCAGCCCTATTTTGAAAATGATTTATTACATTTTAATATCTGGATTAACATTTTTAATTAAATTTAATGGGTTAATCATCACATTGCGTGATGTACTGACAAGTGTATTACAAGGATGTTTAATTAGGTAATATAGTGCATATTAAACTTGATTTAAAAAATAAAAAAAAAACGTTCTGTATTATGGTCTATATTTAACTTGTTTCTGATTTGTCTGGTATTAGCTCAACTGCAAGTGTGTTTCATTTTAAAATGAGGTAATATGGTCAGTTTTAAGTTACATCGATTTTGTTATATCTTATATACTTTTCTTAAGTGAATTACAAGTACTTTTAATATGGCCAATATTTGTAACTATTTAATTTGTTACATTACTAATTACATTTGGTTTTATTTATCATAATGGGTATGGTATTAAGTAAATTACAAGTAAAGTTAATTAAGTCCAGTTGTAACTTTATTTGGTTTTATCATTTAGTTCTTGTATTAAGTAAATTACAAGTAGGCCTATATATTATAATGTCTCTATATTTTTTCTGCTAGATAGTATTACTGTTAACTAAGAACTATCTATAAACAATTTTGTTGATTGAATTTAAGGTATGTATACATATACATATATACATATACATATATACACACACACACAATGTATAAAATAATAATAAAATATACATATTTATATACATAAAAAGAAAAGAAAACTGCATTGGCAAGTTTAAATTGAAATCATACAAAGACTAAACTAACCAATTCAATTAAAAAATAAATGAAACCTAATTAGTAAAATAAAAAACTCATTTTAAATATTAACAATGCAAAAATTGACTAAAATAATACTGCATGCCATCCAGGATGGAGTGTTTTTATCGTACATGTTGCAATTCATAATGTGGTTGTCAAATGTGCCTTAGAATTAGTCTGTGATAAATGAGTCTTTCATTGCAGTCAGAATAAATAATAGATTCTCATTATACAACATCAAAACATGTGCTGTGTTAAAATGTTTTCAACAGACATATTTCTCCATAGCTGAATAGCAGAGAAAAATTAAATATAGACATGCTTTCATGTGCGAGATCCTGAATAATGCCTGACTCTGTGTGTGTGTCTCACAATGAAGGTCATCCTGGTCAAGAACCGCCCACTTAAGACAGGAAGAGACTGTCTGATTGACATATAAAGCGATTGGTCACAGTCCATTGTGTTTTAATGTGCCTTTTAGGGTCAAGTTTATCAGAAATAGTTGATACGAAACTAACTTGCTGTACTTTGGCTTGGTGAACAGAAGAGAGCTCTTTAAAAACAATCAAAATCTTACCATCTTACCGTAACGTTTGACTGGTAGTGTATATAAAAATAAAACCTCAAACAATACTATGATAGCAACTATCAGTGGTTGTAGGAAAATCATTAGAAACGGTTCCACGACTCAAATATAAATCACTCAACAGACATCAACAAGAACTAAACAGTAAATCTGTCTAGGTTTCTTTCTCGCAATATTTCAACAATGGTACATTTACATTTTTAGAGCTACTATAGTCGCTGAGGGTGAAGAACAATTTTATTTTTCCATCTTGCCCGGGTCGTATTTCATTTAAATATAACCAATAATAAATAAACAAATAAATACCTACCTGCATGCATATGGGTCAAAGACGTTAAGATGTCTGCATCAAAAGAAATTCACAAAAGTGATTTTAATCCAATAGAAAGCACATTAAATGTACGTAAAGTGTCTACTTTTAAGGTTTCAGATAAGATTTGGAGAATAAATTGTTAAAAGTTTGTTGAAAAAACGTTACATTGTAATTCAGTGCAACACAATATTTATGTCAACATTTGAACAACATGCTAATTCTGACTTGTATACAATATATAAGAATTAGGAAGCATGTTGGAGGCGATGTTGACCAATTTGGCATCGTACAATGTCTGATGTGAAACATTGCAATGGACGATGATATCGTCGTTTTAGTTGTAACTAAAAAATAACAATAATAAAATAATAAAAATAACAGTGTTCGCGCGAGCAGCTGAGAGAGGGTCGAGCGCAGGAATGATTGCGTGCGAATGTTTGAATTGTGCACAGATAACATATCAGGGGCGTGCGAGGGTTTGAAATGAGCTTGCAGACCCGTTTCTTTGCATGTACATCTGTTTTCCTCTCGCGGAAATGATTTACCGCGCTCGCCAGCATCAGTGGTGCGCTCGCTTATTAATG
>JAUMHI010000016.1:2242113-2257113 GCA_032359435.1 Enteromius unitaeniatus
ATTACATTGCCATTTTTTGTAGTTTATGTTTTATACACTAGTAAATAATTTGTATCTGAAAAACTAAACTAAAAAACATATATTTTAAAACACTTAAATACTTATTATTTTAACTTTATAAATAATTCTAATGTAAAATAACACTAATATTTTAGCGTTTAGAAGTTGAAATTGCTCATTTCTATTGCAAATGCCAAAAAATAACTATACTGCAAACTGTACAGTTCTTTCCCTGATTGCTGGAAGTATATGATAAAAACTCAAACCTTAGTGTTTTGACAGAGCTGCATGTGAGAAACGCTTTCTCTCATGTCTCTTTAACTGTCACTTATTGGTAGCAGCTTTCAGATGCAGGAATCTTTATATATCATCTGTGTTTCTATGGCAACAGAGATTATGTCAATGTCATTTTGAGACACCATCAAATAATTGATTTACTGCCATTTCTATGGGTTTTGTCATATTTGTAGAATGATAATCTCTCTTTGCACACGCCGCCCACTCACAACATCACCACTGGCCTTCGGTTCAGTCTGTTCTTACTTCATTGATCTCTTATATTTTCAAGCGACACAGGATAGACACCAATAACAGATGCAGGGAATTGATTTTATCCAGCATTGATTGGATTGTGGAAATTTGCTGTTTCATTAACAAAATGGAATTGAAGGGAAGGGATTACAAAGTAAGAGGGATTTGTGATGTCATCTAAGATATATTTGTTATATATTTTGTAATATTTATATATATATATATATATGTGTGTGTGTGTTATTTTGCAAGTTATTTTGTGTGTATTATTTTGCAAGTAGCTTAGATTTATTTTTACTCGCAATTTTTAATAGTTTTATTAATTTTGTACTAGTAGTAAACATTACTAAATATATTAAATATTTGTTTATATATTTTATGTATTTAACTTTTAGTTAACATTAGTAATACTAATTATATATTTGTTTTATTAAATCTATAAATACTTAATATATAATCAAATATAAATTCATATATATATTTTTTTTTTTCTTTAACTGTTTTTAATAATTTCATGTTTTTTCATTGTGCATGACAATTAATGGAACTGCAGTTGGGTTATTTTGATTAGGTTAAAATTAGCTAATATAATAAAAATAAAATACAATTAAAACACAATTAAACTAAAAAAAATAATAAATTGTTATCTGTTTTTTTTCTATATATATATACCGTATATGTGTGTGTGGTGTGTGTGTGTGTGTGTGCCTCTGATAGGCTGTCACGAATGAAGATGGGATGCGTGTGAATTCACATGCAAAAAAGGGTTTATTAGGCTCAGGGTCAAGACAGACAAGATCAAAATCACCGGCAGACTGAATCAACATAGGCAAAGTCAAAAAGAGTTAATTTAATCCAAAGCGAAGGTCAAAATCCAGATAATCAGTGTCTGAAGGAGAAGGCAAGGCGGAGGTCCGTGGAGAAGCAGATGTCGGCAACAAGTAAATCCAAACAATGAAACAAACAAGACACAAGGACACGAATGACAGGCAAAGACCGGGTTGACAGTGTAACGAACCATGAAGAGACAAACACACAGACTGGTTTATATACAGGTGTTACTGATTGAATCATTGAACCTAATTCAGAACAGCTGTGAAGGAGAGGTGCATTCTGGGGAATGGTGTCCGGGAATAAAAATAGACACAAAACACATTACATAGAAAAGCTGGAGTGCCAAACTCAGTCTTGAGTTGGCAGCTCCAGCTGGGCGTGACATAGTCCCCTCCTTAAGGAGCGGATTCCAGACGCTCCTGATGCTGAAAACGGTGGAATGACAACCAGGGAGGAGCGGGCGGCGGGAACGCCCACCTGGGTGGAGTCCATGGTATCCATGGCCCACCAGGGCCGATCAGACAGTTCAAGAGCTCTCCAGGGCAGAGCTGTCAGCAGAGAAGACCACTTGGGTGGAGCAGACGGCAGAGAAGCCCACCAAGATGGCGGAGAGGCCCACCGGGGCGGAGCAGGAGGCGGAGAGGCCCACCGGGGCAGATTAGGCAGTGGAGACCACCTTCTGGGTGGAGCAGGTGGTGGAGAAGCCCACCGGGGCGGAACAGGCGGCGGAGACCTGCTTCTGCGCAGAGCGGATGGCAGCAGAACCCCTCTGGTTCGGCCAGGAAGTGACAGAGCCCTCTTGGGGCCACCAGACTAACTTTGCGCCCTCGAGAACCAACCAGCCTTAGTCAACGCCCTTTGAAACCTGACCGACAGTGAGTGTGCCCTCCTAGACCAGACTGACACTGCCATCACCCTCAGAGACTGAGCCGACAGGGAAGACGCCCTGGGGGGGGGGGCTATGTGATGATCAGCCCAACTCTCTGGCTGGCACTCCAGCATCAGGCAATATATATGTGTTTTTCTCTGGACTCATGCACATGAACTCACATCTGTTTTTATCCTGGACTGTTATTCATGTCTCTGTTCTTTCTATGTATTGTCATGAGTGTTCATTCATGTCTCCGCCCCGCTCATCTGTTGCCATAGTGTTCCATTGTCTTACTCCACCCACTGACCTAGATTATATTGTTATGTTGTATGTAGATGTTTAATTGTTACATTCATTCGTGTTCCTGGTTCTCGTGATTCTGTTGGATAATCTGTTTACGACTCTGTTTGCCTGGTATTGTTACCCATTGCTTTGTTTCTCTACTCTGTCTCTGTCACGTCTCCTATACCCCTGTCTGCCGGCGATTGACCATTGTTGTTCTGACCTCAAACCTTTTAAATAAAATACACTGTTGCACTTGAACTCGCACGCCTCGCGCTCTCATTGTAACAGGCAATGTAAATATATAATAAAGTGATAAGTACTAACAGTGCTTGTCATATTTTTTCAGGGTACCATCAATATTTATAGAAGTAGTTAACAAACTTTCTCCCATTATTGACTCCCAACTTGCTCCTCCTTGTCCTTAATATTTGATTACATCCTTTTGGTGCAGCAACAGTTGCCATGGTTACTTCAGAACGCGACTATATTTAGCGGCAAGTTTGAGTTTTGTCATGACTGAAACTTTGCTGTCGGAAAGTTAAAAACAATATTTGCTTTTAAATAAATAATATGTACTTTTTAGTGGGTGTCAAGCCTTAATTACAGGTTTCAGACCCTCCCTGAAGCCAGTGTGCGCCGACAGAACAGCTTTTAATGTGACTCCATGAAGCTACGCAGCAGGCCGTGAGTCACACCGGCTATTCCCACGCAAGCGTCCAGCTTCTGAGTGTGTGTGAGTGTGTTAAAGAGTGATTCAGGAAGCTGACATGTCCTTCATGAATGATTTCTGTTTAAATTACAAGTGTAAGTGTGTGTGTTGAATGTTGTACTGTTTTGGCGTTTGCTTGATTTAATGTATGTGTTCGCGTGTATTTTTGCATGTGCATGAGGACTCAATTACACACTTGAGGCTCTGATTACTCGTCATTACGACTTTAAGAGCGGTCGGGAGGGGTTACCATAGTAACCTGACCCCAGAAGCCATTGAACAATTACTCTTGTACTTTCTAAGAAGCGTTTAGGAAGCTTTCCAGCATCTGAGTGTAATTTATTACAAGCCTACACTCTGCGGTCTCAATCATGCTAATTCTATAATTAACAAGCATAATGCTATTAGCAGCATTCCAGCGCTGGTGGCTGCGTCTCCGAGCGTTTGGATGAACAACCATCGGTCGAGTAAATAGAGATCAGATGGGTCAGTTGATTTCAGGACTCTAGTATTCATAGCAATGGCATTGGCCAGTTGTATTAATTGTTCTAAAATATTAAAACAATTGTCTACATTGAATAATGTGTGATGTTTCACACCGTCAATGTTTTAACATTTTCTAGCCTTTCATGATAAACCTGCTCCAAAGGGCTATGCTGTCACAATGAGGACCTGCCATTAGAAACAGGTCACACTTCCTCCGGTGAAAAGGTGTTCTGGTCTGAATCAGGAGACTAATCTGCTCTGAGCAAGCCCCATTTACAAGCCAAAACAGCTCTGAACATATGTGGGTGGATTTTGATGTGAAGGACAACAGGAGACTTTTTTACTGGGGGAAGCATTATTATGGATTAATTCGGTAATTTAAAACGTCTTAATGTTGGATTTGTTTCTCACAAACGCACAGCTTTTCACTTCTGAGGAGTTTAACTGATGGACTGGAGTGGTGTGGATGATTGTGATGTTTTTATCAGCTGTTTGGACTCTCAATCTGACGGCACCCATTTACTACAGAGCATCCACTGAGGAGCAAGTAATGTAAAGCTACTTTTCTCCAAATCTGATGAAGAAACAAAACACATCTACATATTGGATGACCTGAGGGTGAGTTCAGCAAATTGTCATTTTTGGAGGTATTCCTTTAAATAGCATACTGTTTAATGGGTTTTGTAGTGAAATTTAACAGTAATTATAACCTAGCGTGATTAATGAAATTATAGCATATCAAACCATTGTTTGGCTGACAGACAATCAAATTAATAATTGCATGTATTCTAAAAAGCATGTGACAACCTTCCCCAACCTGACAATTATGAAGAATACTGTCCTTCAGCACCTTTTGATCTTTCTGATGAAATCATTGGTAAACCTTTGTATTCCAGCATGGTTTTATAATGTTTATTTGTTTACCTAGAGCTATATTGATAAGACGATAGATAGATAGATGCAGTTTTGACTTGGCGACTGCATTACTGTTTCTGACAGCTCCACAATACACATGTATGATATATATGAAATCAATCAAATATATATGAAGAGATATATTCCTCACAGAATCTTATAGCTTGCAGTATGTGTTTGCTTTTGTTGGTGAAGATCTGAAATCTGGTTGGATTTAGCGTGGGCTTAACGTTCAGCATATTGTTTATTCTTTTTTAGATGTTTGCATATGAATATGGAAGCAGATTTTCTGCTGTAATCCATCTTGTGGTGGGCTCACTAAAATCAACCTCAGTCAGACACTGAAGAGAAATGCGGGGGGAAATTGTGAGATTAAGAAGATTACCTGGTTTGGTTGAATTTTTGTGACCAGTGGTTGGTCACTTCCCAAGAATAGTGATGTTACACCAGCGCTGACCCGCTTAAACCAGTCCAGCACACTTCATGGTTTCTCAGTAGATAAGGTGGGGGGCAAGAGGGTATAAATTACGACTTTAAGGGGGTAATGTTGAATTTAGAGAGATAGCCTATATAGAGAGATTTACGAGGAAGGCTATCCATATTGTGGTAAACATCACAGGAAGCTGCTGGAGTGGTTTTGCCCTTTTAACAGTCGTTAATCCCGTGCGCAGTTGGCGGGCGCATTAATCCCGCGCGGAGCCCAAAGCCACTTTGGCTAAAAAGCCCCATCCTGTAAAGCAGCCACCGCTTTATCCACTGGTGCCCGCACATATGATGATGCACGGCTACGAGAGGCGTTACACACGAGATATCCATCGGCAGACCGCGCCGTTTTGCGTTTTGCGCAAACTTTGCGTAAAGCGGGTAAATGAACCCGGCCGGGTTGCGCGACTAAGATTCAGTCGTTGCCATGGTAAAAAGTGGATTACTAGAAGTGGTGCTTTCTTCCAGGTCGTGTAGATGCTTCAGTGACGTCATGCTGGCTTGAAATAAACCCCAGAAAATAAAGTTTGTTGATTAGGTGAGTAACCAACTTAAACGTTTGCGCTTTGATCACTATTCCCTTGGGTACATGTTCTCACATTAAAACTCTTTTTTAAATCTTGTTCACAAAATATCTGTATTGATAGCAAAATTTCTATAATTTGTAATGTTTTAATAGAATTTAAATTAATGCAGTGTCATAGTAGCTTACCCTAAAATGAATATTCTCACTTTTTTATGTCGTTCAAAATTATATCATTTTTTTTAGACTAGCCACCGTTATTTTGCAATTAAATTAAGCTGTTTTCTTGTGAATGTGAGAGACTTAGATTATAGATAGATTATAAGACCAGGCAGCATAGCAGACTTTTTTGACGTTTCTGAAAAGGTAAACTAACTGGAAGCAACTGAGACCGGAAGCCTCGCACATTCAAGTAATATGGATATTAAAATAAAATGTTTTGAAAAATCTTTGGGTGAATCCAACGTTCTTAAAGATGTCTTTTATGCTCCGCTTAAGACAGAAAGTCACACCTTTGGAGCAACATAAAGGTGATACAAAACCGACAGAGTGTTTTTTGTTTTTTTTGAGTGAATTATACTATTAATTTTGCATGTTCAGTCATTTTCCGTGGTGTTAATTCAGACCGTATTTGATCTTTCTAGCTTTAAATCCACTGAGTTAATTAAACATCGTCCCTTAGACTTTGAAAGGAGGTAATTTGCATTTCAGTCCCGAATAGTGAAGTGCCACAAGGTGGTGGTCTTCTGCTGGTTTGTGTCCGTCTGAGGTGGGGTACCGCAGGGATCTGTGTGGGGCCCTTCAGAATTTAAAAACATATGCGCTCTTGCACCTTTACGAGGCTTTAAAATAAAAGTAAATCATTGTCACTCACATGCAGGCACCCCATTACTTGCGTTAGAGCCTCATCCATTCATTCCCAACAGCAGAAAAGCATGTCTCGCAAACGGGCCCATGCTAAACATTCAGTGATAAAATAATCACTGTAAATCATCAGCACTTGACGTGAGGAGCAGAAGCGCAGGCGTGCAGGTGCCACGGCTGGTTGGATGCAGCCAGACTCGGGGTTCACTGGTGGGAGGGGTTGAGTCGCGGACTGGGATGTGTGTGCCTGATCACGCTTCGGCAGTGTTAGTGCGTGACAAGAAGACGAGACGACACTACAGCTGTGGCTCTCCGGTGCCCCGCCGTTTACCGGGCTACCGACCCCAAATCTCCGGCGATACACCTGTGGCAAGCACGCGCCATCCGTGACTTTAGTGGATTGTGGCGCGGGGCAGGTAAGAAGGACCGTCACCAGAACAACACCACCACAGACAACCTGTGTTTGGACGCGAGTTTGGATGTGTGGAAGCGATGATGTTCTGGAATGAGGGACGCACGCTCTCTTTCGGTGTTTTTGCTCTCTGCAGATTATCGACCGACCGCGAGTGTATCGGTTGCATGGGTGCCAGTATGACGGACTGGGAAGGTATAATGTGTAATTGCATACGCGCTGCGACTTAGTACGAATGTTATATTCGCATTGTTTAATATGCAATGTCTGAACAAGACCGAGGAGGTTGTTTATGAGGTGCGTTGGAGCACATGGAGTTCTGTGGCCACTGCAGTGTGATGCGTTTCAGCACCGCGGACAGCGCAAAGCTCCCGTTCTCTCGGTGATCAACGGCAAGGTCGTTCACTCTTATCCGTCCCGTTCGATCTTTGAGTGGAGCTCTCTGCCCTATCAGCCTGACATTTGCATTCATTTGAATGAAGTGTGCATTAAATGCCAGCACAATTTCCATGCGAATGCCTGACACTGGCGAGGTTTTTGTAGGATTGCAGTTTGTTTCCCCTCCTATTGTTTCTTTTATGCCGGAGGCATGAGGATGGTTCGGTGTGATGCATTAGTTATTCTCCCTTCCATTCAGCTCTTGCCATAATCTTTTATTCGAAAGCAAGACAGCTTTTTCATCATCTGTCTAATGGACCCCACATTTTAACAAGGACCCAGGGTCCAATCTGTGGTTTGGCAGATGAAACCGGCCCTTGAATTTAGCTGAATGAGGGAATTCATTGATGATGGTCTTTATTTATACAGATGCCATTGCTGTGAGACTAAAACGAGTTGCTTGTGAAAACCATGCAGTGCAAGTCCATTCATTCTGTTTCTATTGCAAAAAAACTGTCACTTCATTTGTGGGCTGCACTTGGAACGAATGGGTCTGACAAGCAATATGAGTGTTTTTTGTTCACGTCGAGGACCTGAAAGCTTTCGTGGCTTTTCTTGAATATCTGGTGACAGCCTTATAGCAACATTTTTGTTGCACTTTTAGACCCAGCACACACGTTACATTTAAACAAAACACTATGGCACACTGAAACATCTACATCAGAGATGAACTGGCAGCTATTTACATTGAAATGTTGATGTGCAGTTTTCAAATTGGTAGTGTATTTCAAACATGATTACAAAGTTGTTGTTTTTTTTAATACCTTTTTGCTAAAATGTATTCATTATAGTCAACTGTTGTATTCTAGAATGGTTTTGTTGTGTTTATGTGTTTAAAGAGAGACAGTATACTGGTACTTTAGTTTAGGAGATGAACTTTATATGTATTCTGAAAGCTCCATTTTCCAAGCTCCAAGTCTATGCACATTTAAACTTAATTTAAGTTGACGTTAGTTGATGTAAAAATTATTTTTACTGTTAACAATTTTTAAATTGTTAAAACATAAACCAGTGTGACAAAAATTGGTGTAAAATAAAATTGTGGTAGGATTTAATTTTACCCAGAAATTGCTGGTTAATGAAAGCACATAAAAGAATACTAATACTCATAAATGTATAGTAAATTTACAAATAATAAAAAAATAGTTTAATCGTTCTAATGAATTATAAAAATTGCAAAGACTTTCTAGAAGCGGAAGTCTGATTTACAACTCTAAAAATCGTTTTTCCAGCAGACAATTCCCACGTTTGGTCTGTTTGTGTGGATGTAATAACATTGCTGTGTCCATCTCCTCTCATTCAAGGTTATGAGGCCCCTCATCTCATGCCGTCCCCAGCTCCAGGTTGCCACGGCAACGACCCAGCATCCTGCTCAGGGTCGTCATAGAAGCTCTCGGACAAATGACAACACTGTTCAAAGCCGCGTGATTCCAGAATCCCCTTTTTGTGCAATCAGAGACAGAAACTTCGGAGAAGGAGCGAAGCAACTGAACTAAACTTCCTTGCAGTGGTTGGGTCTTTGGTCCAAACCAGCCTCTAATTTACTCCGAAATGGTCAGCTTGTATCTCTTTGCGGTGTTGCAGCTGGCATCACTGACAATGGCGGGCCAGGCCAGTGAGCGGCGTGTCGTGGCCCACATTCCTGGGGACATCATCATCGGCGCCCTCTTCTCCGTCCACCACCAGCCACCGGCCGACAAAGTGCACGAGCGCAAATGCGGGGCAGTTCGGGAGCAGTACGGCATCCAGCGCGTGGAGGCCATGATGCACACGCTGGACCGAATCAACGCTGACCCCAAAATCCTCCCCAATGTCACTCTGGGCTGCGAGATCCGAGACTCCTGCTGGCATTCGGCGGTTGCTTTGGAGCAAAGCATCGAGTTCATACGGGACTCGCTCGTCGCTGCCGATGAAAGCGAGGAGGCCGGGGGCGGGGCCAAGTGTGCAGATCCCGGAGCCACGCCCATGAAGGGCAAGAAGCCAATTGTGGGGCTGATCGGCCCGGGTTCGAGTTCCGTGGCCATTCAAGTGCAGAATCTGCTGCAGCTGTTTAATATCCCGCAGATCGCCTACTCCGCCACTAGTATGGACCTCAGCGACAAATCCCTCTACAAATACTTCATGAGGGTCGTGCCATCAGATGCCCAGCAGGCCAGAGCCATGGTGGACATAGTGAAGAGATACAACTGGACCTACGTGTCTGCCATCCACACCGAGGGTGAGTGTTTCATTCGCTGTACACTGCAAAAATGCTTTTCTAGCTTGTCGTTTTCAGACAAAATACCTAAAAATTCTTAATTCAGGGTGGATTTTCTAGAGAAGAAAAAATGCTTATTTTCAGGAAAAACAAGTCAAAATTAAGAAAGTTTTTTGCTTAAAACAAATAATCTGCCAATGGGGTAAGCTAAATAATCTTGTTTTCTGTTTGAAATAAGATTATTTTGCTTGTTCTAAGCAAAAACGTACTTAATTTTGACTCTTTCTTTTTTCTGCAAACAAGTCAATAATTCATACTTGTATAGAAAATGATTTTTTTTTTAAAAAACTTCTAGATATTTGGGCTGGAAACAAGACAAAAAAACAGAGACAGAAAAGCATTCAGGTTGATTTTTTGGATTGGATTCAGTGGATTCAGTCTCATGCAGCTGAAGTTTGTGAATCATTTTGACTGATTCATTACAATCTTACAATCCATATCTTACGTTTCTGTTGTTTGTGGACTGGATTTGTGACTTATTCATTATACTAATTCAACTTCAACTTGTCAGTCTTTAATTGCAAGAATTAGATCATAAGAGCTATTCGTTGCTTTAACCAATTCATAATTGCTTAATTATCTATAATTTGTTAGAATGAATACACTTGTAATTCCTTTTGATCAGTTTGTTACAGGAATTGAATCATAAGAGTTGTTTGTTTCAAAATTGGATTAAGCTACAGAATGAATCAATTCGCCTGGTTCCTTCTGACTAAATTAATACAGGAATTGGAGTGACTTCTTTTTCAACTTGTATCATGCAAGTACTACTCAATGTTATTACAGTAATGAACTTCTCAAAGAGTCATTCATATATGAATCTGACTGCAATGGTCAAGCTGTTGTTTTCCATGTATGCTGAGAAGACATACAATGGTGGTCTGCTGCTGTTGTCTGTAGCTAAAATATGATTTGTTTTGCTATGCTACTTTAGATTCTGCATCAGTGCAGTACTGTTCATACACACACACACACACACACACACACACACACACACAGAGGACAGCACTGAGGCGTGATGTTCATGGTGTCTGTTACAGAAGTGTCACATGCATTCTGTCAGTGTGGCCTCTTTTAGTGTCAGATGGGAATTGTGCGTTAAGATGTTTGTGAAGTATGTGTGTGGACATCTGTAAAGAGCAAAAGCAAAAAGAAAAACACACAGAGTGTGACTAAAATGATCTGTTGATAGGTTTGTACCTCATGTATGCCTATATATCTCCACTACAAGGTTATTATAATTTTACCTTTCAATTCTGTCAATTTTGTGAGGACAAAAATCATCAATCGTTTTTTGAAGGCTCCTGGAAGTGTGAAATGGACTAGTATATTAAATTATAATGTACTGATTTTCATTTAACACGTGTGGAATAAGAAATAATATAAGTGTTTAAAACATATGAGCACACACTGAATGATAATCTTTAACGTTGTATGTAAACTTTCTGTTGTTCTGTTGTTATGTGTTCTTCTGCTTCTCTATCATTTGATTCAGATCAGAACTTTGGAGGAGAAGTTTCTGAGCTTATCGTGAATACTTAAATACATAAATAATCTGTTATTTGGGTCAAAAGGATCAATTTTGCTTTTATGCCAGAAATCATTAGGATATTAAGTATGAAGATATTTTGTAAATTGTCTACTGTAAATTCGTTTTGTCCGATCAAAACAAACAATACATCAATGGAAAACTTATTTATTCAGCTTTCAGATGATGCATAAATCTTAATTAGAACAATTGACACTTAAGACTTATGGTTTTGTGGTCCAGTATTACAAATGGTACGTATCACAAATAAAGAGCTGCAGTAATTACTGCTTTAAGATTAGCAGAACTACTTGCCTTAATTAACTTAGAATAAAGAAAAGAGAGTTTTAGAGACTTTTTTATGTATTTAAAATGTGGCAATCAAGAAACAAATGAGTTAAGGAATATTTTCATATATTATCATCTTTAAAACAAAAAGAAAAGTCATTTACAAATCAGATAAACATTAGAAAATCTGAGCAGAATTTCTCTGTATGGGTACAAAACAAGTGAATGAAACTTTCTGAGAAGAGTGATAAAAAGCTCCCTTCATTTACTGACTTATTGTATAATTGCGTTTAATAGCTTTTTGCGAAATGAATGTTAATCTGTTGTTTTATATTCAAAGAAATATCGCTTGTTATAATTTTTCAAGGGTGTAGAATTTATGATCTGACCCATATCGAGTGACTTCTTAATTGTCCCAAGCAATAATTTTGATTAAATAATGAAATGTTTGTTTGTCTGCTGTTATGTCCTCACCAATGTGTCACATGACATTTAAAGCTCAGGTGATTGGCTTAAGTGAGCAAATAGTGCACAGGTCCAGCAACTACCATTATGATGAATGGGATAGTTTTCAGATTTTTTGACGATGCCATCATGTACTTTAGTTCAAAGTGTTACATTTTTGTTTACTTTCCATTTTTTATTCTAGACTTTTTTGAAGCAATAGTTTTCATTTTAGTTTTAGCTGTAGTCATAGCTGTGCTCCAGGCTTACGACTCTGTTCTTACACCTTAACATGTTTCTTTTCCTCTGAGGTCTCACACACACGCACACACATTCAGTAGATGTACTTCCTTCCCCCACTCTTTTCATCCCACTGTACACCCCCCTACACGTCTGATCTCTGAGACTCGAGAGACAGTGTGTGTGTGTATGTGTGTGTGTTAGAGAGGTTCAGGGTTGTAAGCACTTTTACTGTTTGGTCCCCAAAGCTGAGGACCTGGAATGTGTCCCGGACTTAATTAAGATAGCAGACAGTGTAAAACTCACACACACACACTGACACACATAATTAGAAAGAAGAGAAAAGGACAAGAGGATGATCACCCTGACATAAAATCTGATATTGTTTTATTAATATCCTTAATACAAAACTTTGAATTGTCTGTGTTTATATAAAACATACTAAAGCGGAATATAATGAGCAGTATTTGTGCATGCTGCATGCAAAGACAAACATTTTTATAGCTGAAAGTGATTGTGTGTTTTAACTGGTTGTCAATCTGGTAATCATGCAAGTCATGCATCTTGTGCAAAAAAATATTCATTTTTAAGTTAATTATTCCTCATTTTGTTCCAAACCAGTGTAACTGTGTAACACTACAAGACATTTTGAATGTTTTCAGTTTAAATGAGTGGTAACTAGGAGTGGTAAAGCTCCAAAAAACACCAAACATTAATCCATATTTCCCATGCACTATATTCCAAGTTGTTCCAAGTCATTTAGTAGTTTAGTTTGAGGAACAGACTGAAACATAAAGCATTATTCACTCTTCCTTGTCTGTAGCTCTATAAATACAGTATGAACACTTCAAAATTTGACACATTTTGTTTTGGATTTGATTTGACACGTTTGGCATCACTGACATCAGATACTGAGAGATATGTTATGGATGAAGCATGCTGGGAAAGCACACACAGTAGTCACAGTAAATGAAGCCATTGTGTTCCTAATCAGCATTCAGCCCAGAATGTGTTTGTGTGTTTGTAATTGTGTGTGTGTGTTAGAATCTGGTGGAGTGTAACCTTCACTTAAGATCTCAAGGACTTCAGCTCTCTTCCCACGCTCGCATCCTTCTCTCTCTTTCTCTCTGTCTGAGCATCTCGAACCGTCTCTCTCGTCTCCTCTCAGGAATAAGCAGCTGTGGAGAGAGTGATTGAAGGATGGAAGAGAGATTAGTTTAACTAAATTGGGTGGAATTTAAAAGCAGAAAAAAAGTGGCATGAGACGAGCGCTGGAAGAGTGTGAGAGATGGAGAGGAGAGGGGTGTGCGAGTGAGAGACGGCTGGAACGGAGAGAAAGCCAAATAGCACGATTAGGAGAAGAATATTAGAGACGAGCAGAAAGAGAAATAGAATAAATTCAGCTGGAGGAGATCTGAGGAGCTCATCACACACCTAGTCTTGATAGTGGACCTGGAATTTGGAACTGTTCTCAAATGAGGTCGTGGTTCTAAATGGAACTTTTGGGAACTTAAAGGGATAGTTGACCCAAAAATTTTAATTCTGTCATCGTTTAGTCATCTTCGTGGATGTAATGAATCATTAGCAGTTAAGAATTAATGGCATGTGGCTCATTAATAAGTATTTATCAATATCTACCCTCTCCCTTTTATTTAAATAGGTACTATGGAGGGTAGACAGAAGCATATTTTATCTGTCATGAACTGTTGCATCTTTAGCATCTGGAGGTGACACAGAGACATCTTTAAGGAATAGCACTATGCTGTAAAATGTAGTCATCCTATGAAAAGAAACATGTTAAGATTTGGAGAAATGTAGCATTAATGTGCATTACATCATTTGCCCAGCAATGGATCCACTGTGGTGAATGGGTGCCGTCAGAATGAGAGTCCAAACTGCTGATAAAAACATCACAATAATTCACAAGCATTCCACACCACTCCAGTCCATCAGTTAACATCCTGAAAAGCTGAAAGCTGTGTGTTTGTAGAACAAGACCTTCATTTAGGCATGTTTAACGTCTAGCTGAAATATGTCCTCTATCCATACTAACACTTTCTCCAGTAAAAAGTAATCTTGTCTGAATCAGGAGAGAAAACTGCGCAGATCAAGCACAAGTCAAAACAATTATATCTCTGGTTCTTGATGTGAGAGACAACAGGAGATGGACATATATCTATTATGGGCATATATTTTCGCCAGAAGCAATGTTTTAACATTAAAACGCCTTAATGATAGATTTGTTTTTTACAAACACACAGCTTTTGGCTTCTCAAGATGCTAACTGATGGACTGTCGATTATTGTGATGTTTTTATCAGCTGTTTGGACTGTCATTCTGACGGCACCCATTCACTGCAGAGTCACATCTGAAGGTAAGCGAGGTGTTAGGTAAGAATCTGAAGAGAGGTTAGGAAAGCTGTCACGTTGGGATGTTTTGGTTTTGGTTTGGTTTTGAAGAGCCGGCGCTACTGGGAGGGTTCTGTCGTGACACCGGGCTGCTCTCACGTCTCGTCTCAATCTGCTTCTTTTCTTTTGATTGCTTCACCTGCCTGCCTGCATTCACACACAAACACACACACACTACAACACACCTGCAAGCACTTGCTTATGCGCTGGATATCGCAGGTCCTGGAGGAGAGACGCGTCTCTTTGTTTCTCAGACTTCAGGGTGAATGAGAATATTTTGAATGATTATTAATGACAAACCGGCATGTTCTCCATGGCAACCTCTCTACCTTCTTTCACTCTCGGTCCTTTTCATTTGAATTGTAAACTCTGAGCTGCGTGGGTGGACGGAGTGAGCGAGAGAGACAGGCACGAATAAAAGCGGGGTTTTGATGCGAGCTGGGTTTGTGTCGTTTCTATCAGCCGGTTGCGCTGATGAGCGCAA
>JAUMHI010000016.1:2258320-2287603 GCA_032359435.1 Enteromius unitaeniatus
CTTGTGTACCAGAGAACCAATTAACCCCATGCCAGACTTTTGACTTTATTCATAAAATATTTACATTTTATATTAAACTGTACATCAACTAATTAATACATTTTCAAATGAGAGAGAAATCTTGGATTTCAACAAATGATTTTTCTTATAAACAATGTCAAGTTAGGGGGCTATCTGTTTATCTGGCCAATGGCAGTATGGGAGACCTGGTCAAAAACAGTCATTATTTTAGCAAAGTGTAAAAATACTCTTCATCTGCCAGGTTTGTGAATCTGATACTTTATATATCAGAGTTTATATAGTTCATTTTCATATGAAGCAGTGGATACATTGAAATGCAGAGGGTGATGGATCTGTTACCATGTTATTTTCGCTGTTTCCGTTTCTGCCAACGGGGGTGGAATTTTTCAAATATTACAGCCTTTCTGATGTAAATGTGTCTTTGTTTTCCGTGCGGCAGACACTTCCTGTTTCATAAACAGACAGGTGACAGCTGGAGACCTCAGTCTGTGGTGTTTTGCACATGATGTTGTGGGTTTCATCTGGCTATATTCTGAACATATCCATCTAATGCATCAGATACAGCATAGAATTTCTCGGGTTTCATGGTAGAAAAAATATATGTATTACAGACTTTAGACATTGCTAAGTAAACAATTAGCCATGCCCTGGCAACCAAACAAAACACATTAGCAACTGCATAGCAATGCACAGGCTGAAATTTAAAATTGAAATGAAAAAATCTAGTTGGCTTAATGTTATTTTTGCCACCCATGCGGCCTGGATTACATCAGCAGAACCGAAAATTAGTTTCAGAAGCGGCGTAAGTTATTACGTTTTCATAAAAGCAGTTTTCCGTATTGGAGTAATGTGTGCTGATGAATCGCTCACTATATGGGCAGGGATGTTTATTAAGAATGAAAATTGGGTCAGTTTTGATTTCATCATGTTATGCTCGTTACACAAACGGCACAGACCCTTTTAGTCACAGTTTATCCCTTTAAAATGCCAAAAGGAATCGCTGATCATCTCAAAGCCTCGTGGGATTGAGAAAATGTGTTTGTAAATATGGCGTCTCACACCCTGATCCGCTGCGGCCCATTTAGTGTCATCCTACTGCCACTGATGCACTCTGACATTTACACAAACATCTATTCTGATCTCTCCGGCCGGCCGGTGACTTCATGATCCCCCAGCCGTCGGGGCAAGACTCATCCCTTCTCAAGCCAGCTCTAATTTCAGCCATGAGTAATTTCTCTCATTTGATCTTCTGAGGCCGGTGTTAAATGGTGGCGAGTGGCTGCGCATGCTTTTAGAGATTTTGGAACAGAAAAATGCAAAGACTTTTTCTAAAAAGATGGGTTTAAATGCTGAAAACCTGCTCAAAGAAAAGATTAACCGACTTGGCAAATTTATCTCTGTCAAGCCAACAACATTTGTGAACAATTTAACTTCGTAATACTTTTAAAAGGAAGTAAAAATGGATATTCAGTTAAAACATTCAGCATATCAGAATGATTACTGAAGATCATGTGACACGGTTTTTACTGTTTTTTGATCAAATAAATTCAGCTCATTGAGCATAAAAATATCTTTCAGAAACATAAAGAAAATCTTTCTGACCCCAAAATCAATTATGAGAAAAAGAGAAATCTGTATAAAGAGAAATACATTATATTTTACAGTATATTCGCAGAGAAAACAGCTATTTTAAATGTTAATAATATTTCACAGCATTACTGAGAATTATTTTAATGTATTTTTGATCAAATAAATGCAGCCTTGATGATCAGAAGAGACTTTGAGAAGCATTACTAAAAGCTGTATGCTGTGTGTGTGTGTGTGCATACACATAAATATATGATTAGGATATTATGTTTAAAGAAGTTGTAAATAGAAAAAAGATTACTGTAGTGCATTTTACAAGAAAGTCTTTTTAGTCTTTCTACTTCAAAATTTTACATTTAATGCAGTGTGTTGTTGAACATCATTTAAAGACATTAAAGACTGAAACAGTTTTAGAACTTTCTCTTTTAATCGTTACAAGTCTAAAAAAGTGTAGTTATTCATATTTTGATAGTATATGGCAAAAAGTATTTTGCTCATAATGCACACTGAGAACCAGAAACTTATTTTAAGAAAGTAAACAGGTTCAGTTTTGTTGTTTTGTTGTGTTTTCATGATTATATTTTCCCGCATTTCCTTTGTAGGAATAGCATGGTCATCAGTATTTCTCTGTCCATAAAAGAAATGAAAGGAAAGCATTTGGGACTTTTCATGAGTTGCTTTGAAACTCCGCTTGAGGTTATTTAAATTAGATTGAAATGTCATGTCGATGAGTACAGTCTTGGGTATTGGACAGGATGGAGTCTATGCACTCGGCTCTTGTCGTCAGCATTTTTACAGCAGACGGCTAGTTACTCAAGAACGTAAGAGGACAGAAAATCATTTAAAACAAACCTGTAGAGAGAGACGATGGCCAGACTCAGTGTCTGAATGCATCACAGAGAAAAGAGATGAGACTTGTTTCTGTGTTCTGTTGAAGGTCAAGCAAAGAACTATAACAGAGGTTATTTATGGTAATCCACTACAGGCAAAAAAATGCAGTTTTTTCACACATCTGTCCATTTTAAGATTTTTTGGCTTTAAGTGAACTATTACCAAAATACCTTTGCTGATTCTTTTATAGCACTTCTATCTATTGGCGCCTGTAGAATTCAACTAAACCATTCTTTAATCTTTAAAGAATTCGAGTTGATATGATTCTTTAGGGGGAAATTCTACAACTTACTTTGGTTAAAAACCTCTCTACACACACCATCTCTACAATAACATCTCTGTTCACACCAATTTCGGTGCGTGTCCCTTTAAATGCTAATGAGCTCTGCTCACCCCATCCCTCTCTTCCATGAGATAATGAGTCGTTCTCATTCTCTGTAAACTTTAGCCACATTCATCATAAAACTAATTAACTAGCACACTATTAGGAAAATTAAAGTTTTTCAAAGATAAAAAAACCAACAACAACCTTATACTCCTTCTGTAGGTGAAGCTGGAGGGGCCTGTGCAGAACTACATCACACTGCCAAGACTCTGAGAGACACTGCCTGGGTTGATTTTTATGTTTAGAGGGTGGTTGTGTACACACACTGCCAAGACACATTTTAATTCATAACTAAGAGTGAATTTTAAATTCGATGACCCCTTAAAAATGTCATTTTTTCCATTCACACACAAACTCTTTATTCCTATCAAAATTGTTCATATTTTGCCAATTTTTTTGTCAAAAAATAAAAATAAAATACATAAATAAATAATAATTAAAGAACATTGCAAATATATATATATATATATATATAATATTATATTTATATTTTTTATATGTTTATTTATTTATTTTCTGTCTGTTGACAGTATAAAAAATTAGACAAACAAAAGTTTATGTCAACAAATGGCATCATCCAGTTTTTCTGCTATAGAAATGTAAAAAGTTTAAAGAAAATTTAGAAATGTAAACATTTTATTGTAGAAATGTTTGCAAATCAGTGCCTATTTCATTAGTTAGGGTCTCAGTTGCATATTTAAACTGCAATTTTTTTTACAAAAGGTAGAAAAAAAATGTACCCGGTTATCTCACCCTATATATTTTTAAAGATGCATAAGTTTGTAATGCAGTGCAGGAGTCACACAGTAGTCATTTTATGGTGCTTTTTATTTGGTCCGTCCTCATTCATGTTGATTACATGAAAAAGAACAATGTGAAACTTCTCCACCAGAGAAAGAAGGTCACACATGTGGAAAAATATGAGGGTGATTAAATGATGACCGACGGTTTATTTTTTCCAGAACTTCTTCTTTCAAAGTCATCTCATGGATTCGCACACACATAGGGACGCATCTTCTGTCTATTCGCCACGGCAATTAACCATGATGTCTAAATGTCACACCGAATCAAAATAACATGCGCAGATCAAATTGTCAGGCATTCAGGACGCTTGTTATTTGAGTCTGTACCGGTTTTATTAGGCTGTGAGGAAATCTCTTGGCTTTATTGAAAATACAGCCGTCTCCGCTAGCTTTGACCTGGGTTACACCCATTCAGAACGGACTGGAAATCTGCCCAGTCTCACTCTCCATCTCCTCTTTTATGCCTTTTAACTGCTGTTCAGTGGTCAGATAAAATGAACGAGGTCACTCTTGTATGGAAATGCAGCGGAAATTAATCAAAGCGGAGAGAGTCACTTTTCTGCTCTGATGAAAGGAAGGCTTTTTCACTGCTGTTAAATAATCATCCCTTTAATTCAAGAGAAGAGGAGAGCGGTGGTGTGTGTGTGTGTGCAGGTGTGTGGGTGTCTCCTGATTTTATTCTGCATTTCGATTTCTCAGTTTTCTTACTTCATTAGTTTTGCCTTCTTTACCATCTGCCATTTCTCCTTCAGATGCTTGACATGCTCCTTTTGTCTCGCTGTACAGTCTGAGACATGCTGAAAAATAGCCAGTAATGAATTAAGAGGTTTTCCTTCTAATGGCGTCTTCACGTTCATCTCATTGGCATATACAGTTAAATTAAGATCAATAAAGACACTGATGCATTTTGGAAAATTTTCTCACTTTGTGAAAAAAACTTTTTTTTTTTTTGCAGTTGTAAATATCGTGATTAATCGCATACAAAATAAAAGTTTTTGCTTACATAATATATGTGTGTGTACTCTGAATATTTCTTATTTATATATAAATACACATACATATATATCTTGAAAATATTTACATGTGTTCATTATTTTTATATTTTATATTACACAAAAATATATTTAATATATAAACATAGCATAACACTGTACACACACATAAATTATGTAAAGGAACATTTTTATTAAAAGATTAATCATTTGATAATCGTTATTAAAACATGAAAATACAATTTTAGTGTTTCAGCTTCATGTTTATTTCAGTTTGATACTTGCTGTTTATTTGTAATTATTTGTCAAAATAGTTTCAAAGTAAATACTGCATCAAGATTTTTTTTTAGCGCAGGATCCCAATTAGTGTCTTTTTCGAAGCCACTGTTTATTTTTTGCTTTAATTGCATTATAGTTACATTGCTTTCATTTATATAGGGCCTTGATGTCATTTTTGGGGGAAATTAATTAAAAACTTTGAGACTGCACGGTTTTAGCCCTGATTTTGACTCGCTGACAGGTTTGAGAAATCACAGACAAATCGGTGCTCATTCACACAAGCGACAATCACACAGTGTGAACTATCAAAGACGCGATCTGAGAGAATCACCACCGACACCCGTGAGATATTTGGCATGCTAAATATCTGGACATTTCGGCGATTCAAAATCATTCAATCAACATCGCTGATTAACTACAGCCAATGAGAGAGCAACATCCAGGGCAGTGGAACGCTGGGGGAGGAGTTACGAAGGTGTAGAAGGTAAATATCCTCCTCTATAACCTTCTTTTCGTTGCAAATGAGCACACATGCAATTTGTATGGCAAGCTTATTTTGCTTGCTATTATTTTTAATAATAATACGTGACCTCACGTTGTTTCCGTGTCACTTCTCGCGTGGGTCTGGCAGGGAGACAAAGTTGTGTCGGTGATTCTTCCTGTTGTAAAGTCATCTATCATGCAGTGTGAACACAGCAGCGACTGAATAGTCAGTCGGAACTTGGCATAAGACTCTCCTCTGAACATTGAGGTCTTTTAAGGACACATGTAGCTGTTCACCTGAAGAAGTGTATGGCCTCAGACAAAGACTATCAGTGCATTTTAAAGGGATTGTTCAGCTAAAATGTTACTTCCAGATTTCCCCTGATGTTCCAAAAATTATATGAAGTAATCAATAAGTCTTGGAGACTTTTTTTTTTTCATGTTTCATAACCAGTTTCAACTATATTTTATACAGGTAAGAGATCCAGCTATACTTGATTTTAAAAAATGCATTATAATGACTAATTGATGGCATTTCAAAAACTTACACTTAAGTTAAATTGGGTTCGTTTTTGAGACTCTTTCGTGTTCCAAAGCAAAAAGAAAATAAAATAGTTATGACATTAGGGTGATTAAATATCGACAGAAGATCAGATTTCTTTGAGTTTTAACTGTGTTCGGTCAGTCAGGCGGTCTCTTGCTGTATAAGTAGGCGATTCTTGGCCAGAATCAGTTGCAATGTGTGCCAGATTTTTGTCGATAGTCAAAGGTTTGGGATGCAGGAGGCTAGACGTTTTGTGTGGTAATTGATGAACTCTGTAACTTTGACGCTGTTAATGAATCAACACTGAACTGACAGCTTCTGTAGAGCTGCTTTACAGCTGAAACTGAATTTGTTTTAGAATTGATGAATATTTACAGCATGAACACCGATAGTTTCCTGATTTTGAAACTGTCTGTATTGTATAAAGTGCTATTTAAAGAAATGTGACTTGACTAGACAAGACCCAGTACTCCTTAACATCAGCCTTTGGTCAGCAGGGCTCCACACACATCTGAGCTGCTGGAAACAGCTGGACATCTACAGGGCTACAGCTGCCATCTGTCCTGACAAACACGGGACGTTCCTGTGAGTTTAGAGACTGACAGCCAGACAGGACAGAGTCTTCTAGAAGTTCAAGGCATTTGAGAATTTCCTGTAAGAAGTCTCTTCTGTTCACCAAGGCTGCATTTAAAGGCTTAAAGCAAAGGGGGGGTTATGTGATTATGATGTAATACGGCACAATTTTCTTATTTGAATATCATTAGCATAATCACAGAGTAGGACATGTACAGTAACCCAGTGAGGACAGATTCTCCATCACTATATATTGTGCTTCCTGCTGAGAGACATGTATGTGCCATCTGCTCAAGCATGTGTGTGTGTGTCAAGGTATCGGTGCTGGATTCCTCACAAACCAAAAGTGCTCGTAGGATTTTTATGAAGTATGCGGTTAAATCATGGAAATGATAGTGGGAGCGTAAAGCTGAGGGGGAAATGCGTTTTAAGAGATGTATTTCAGATGATATCACCACGGGACATTTTTCAGACGGTGTGGCGCGGCGGGGGATTTTTATCATTCGATGCCGTTGGATACTCCACTTGATTTAGTGCAAATACTTCACATAATGTAGCGGGCTGAGAAAGACCTTTCACTGATAACAGCATCTGTCTCTTATACATAAGCAGCGGTGCAGCTTTTAGGACATTTATATTTTAAAAAGCCCATATTTTACACTCCTGCAGCATTTTATTTTCTCCCCCTGAAGTCCACTTATTATGTCAGTCGAGGTTTCTTGGCAGAAACCAACTTTTTTTTTTTTTTTTAGGATCATTTTACATTTTTTTTCTGGACGTTTGAGTTGAAGAGGATTTTCTACTGTGCCGTCTATATGCAAATGAGCTTTGATGTGATTGGCTAAGCTCTCTGCATGTGAAATTACATTCATATTTACTTGGAGGTTGCATTTTCAACTTCAATGCATGCTGCAAATTTTATTTTATATGTATTATATATATATATATATATATATATATTATATGTATATATAAACAAAGGTTTTTGTTTAAATAATGTATGTGTCTACTGTACATATGTATTATGTATATATAAATGCATAAATGTATACATACTGTAAATACATGCATGGATACATAGATAAATATAGCTACATGTACTACGTTAGATGACGTGTCTTAACATTTGCGTATATCATTGTTCTTTAGCTTTTATTGCTTGCGTTCACCTCATTTATAACTCACTTTGGATAAAAGCGTCTGCTAAACAACTATGTAAATAAAATAATTTGTGCTATTCAATAATAGTCACAGAACACTGTTACAAAAATGAGTCACAGATGATACGTTTTTGTGGCAATATAATAGACGTTTCAAATGTTTCAGCAGCTGAGTCAGTCAATACAGGACTAGTTAAACTAAAAATAAATAATGTGTCATCATTTACTCAGCTTCAAGTCATTCCAAACCTGAACGACTTCTGTTTCTTCTGTGATGTTTTTACTCAAATATTACAGCAATTTTTTCTGTGAATAAAGAATTGAATTTTGGTCTGTTTCTCTTCATATCACTAGACGGGTTGCAGTTACGTCTTTTTAGGTGTCTTTACTTTGAGCTTGGTCATCCTGATTGACTATTTTGTATTGACAAGAGCAGCCTGAACATTCTTCAAAACATCTCATTTTGTGCTCTACAGACAAAAGTTACTCATATGGGTCTGGATCAAATATTATAGTGAATAAATGATAACAGAAGTGTAAATTTGAAGTGAACGGCTACCTTAAATGCAGAAGAATGAATGAAGACCTGCACGTTCCTTCACGATCATAACAATAAAATCCAGCCAGATAGAAAGAGAAAGAGAGAAAGAGTGCTGATAGCATCTCTCTTCAGCTCCAGTGTGTTTGCTGTAATTACAGAGAAACACACTACAACACATCCACGTCCACACACACTCCTCCACTAACACACACACACACACACTCTCTGAAATCTGACGCATTCCTGCTCGGGTTATAAAGGGCAGCTCGGTGTTTGACGTTCAGATGTTCGATTTTCTGCTGTAATATTTATGCACATTCCAGCCGTGCGAGAGCAACAGCACTTTGAGGTGAATATGTGTGTGTGTGGTTTATGAATTAAATGGTGTTTAGCCATCCGTTCCTTCAGGAAATCGCTAATGAGATCTCTATCGTCTCTCCTAGACAGCAGTGAGATTAAATGACTTTTATTTGGCACTTCTGCTTTTCTGATATTTTGAAGAAAAATAGTAGGGTATGCAATCAAAATGTCTAGATCTCAATGAGTTCAAACATTTCTTGTTAAGTTCTTAAAAACCACATGACCTGCGCTATGTCTGTTAAATTTATTTTTTATTTCTCAAATTACACTTTAATTTGTGCCTTTTTCGTTCTCTTAAGGAATTGTAGAATGTAAAATGTTGGTGGAATGTTTCAGGTGATAAGGGATGTCATTTTGTCATTATGTTTTTTGGTTTTTACAATAGTTTATCATGAAATGACATGTACCGTAGATATTTTAATAGAATATATTTATTCTATACGATTTGTTAATAGTAGTTGTCACCATTAAATATTAAAGTAAGCAATTGATATGGTTATAACAACATTATAAGTAATTTCTTGTTGTTTAATATAATATTTTACTGTATCAAGTTAACATTTTTTATTTTTTTTAAATGGCTTTTATATACTTTATTTATTATTATTAACATTTTATTTTATTTCCCCTGTGAAAATGCATATATCTTTCTTATCTTTTTTATCTTCTTTTGATTTTGATTTTTACTTTTTCTGAACTAGTACTATCAAATAGTTCAAATATTGTTTATTATATTATTATTCATTTATTAAATATTAACTTATTAACTAAAATTAAGTGATCTTTTTTCAATGATGTTTTACAGGAAAATAAATTTTTCTATTAATGCACATTTAAACATTAAACATTTTTATTTCTTTATTTTTTATTTTATTATTTATCTTGCTGTGATATTTCTAGGACATTATGGATAATTAGTTTATTCTAATGTTTAGTTTGATGAGTCGTTTCATGCCTTGTAAATGATCTGCTCAATAATCTTTGACAGGAAGTGAAGACTGGTGTTCTCTTTATGAATAGAGATGGATTGTGTGTTTATGTCAGCTGTGTGCCATCTGTTCATGTCTGCTACTCTCACTGTGAGACTAATTACAAGACTTTACATGTAACCACAACAACCAGGACCAGAACCTGATAAAACCTTCCTGAGGAACCTCAATCCCATCATGCACTCACCTGACACCTTCACAGCTTCATTTATGTATGTTTATGAGAGTCTGTGGTTGATCTCTATGTATTTTTTGTGACTGAGAGCCTGGTTTAACCTCTCCATCCTCAAGTTCTCCATCAGAGAAAGCGACACTGGAAAGAGTCAATATTGTCTCAGCAGACTTCAATAAATCCATACAGCTGTAGTCTGACACAATGTCAGTATTTCACACATTTTAACACCACAGTCTGCGCAAACAGATGAAATCTGCTGTAAAAATTTGAAAAGAAAAAGATCGCTAAATATACTTTTCTGTATTTCATTTGAGTTGGTGTCTAAACTGAAAAAAATGCTGTAGGATTTCCATTGAAATTATTTTTATTTACAAATTGCTAGTACATTTTACAAATAATTACAGTGAAAGGACATTAAATTAAATGTGAAGATCTGTTTATTTGCAGCTTTGAACAAAAAAAACCCTTTTCTTTCCCTTGTATAAAAGTTGTCTGTTATAGTTTCATATAGTTGTCTGTTATATGCTGAAAGCAGTGAGGTATTTTTAGAGGTTAGATTATTGGAGTACATTTTGACAAGAAAATACAATTTGAGTGTTTGTATTTCAGTGTTTCATGTTCAATTCAATCTGATACTTGCCATTTCTTTCTAAGTATTTGTGAAATTTACTTGCGTTTATATATATATATATACACACACACACACACAAATAAAAGCAATCCAAAAGACAAAATAACTTTTATGGGTTGGTTATAATTCATTATTTGTAAAATTGTAGCCATTTTTGAGTGAAAATAGTTTCTACACCATTGTTTTTTTTTGTTTCTTTTAATCTCAAACATATTTTGAGTTGTATATATTCAAACTTTTGGGATATAATACTATAACTCATGACTAATTTCTTCAGTTAATTAAATAATCCTATAATTTTTTCCCCTAGGTAACTATGGTGAGAGTGGGATGGAGGCGTTTAAAGAGATGGCGGGGAAGGAAGGTATCTGTATCGCTCACTCTGATAAAATCTGGAGTAACGCCGGTGAACAGAGCTTTGACCGTCTGCTGGCCAAAATGCGCAAGTATCTGCCCAAAGCTCGCGTGGTGGCATGTTTCTGCGAGGGCATGACCGTACGAAACATCCTGATGGCCATGAGACGACAAAACCTCGTCGGAGAGTTCCTGTTGGTCGGCAGGTCAGTGGATGAAAAACATGAAGAAATGTAGCGTGATTTGCTTGGCCTTCGACTGGTTTTTGATTCATAAAAACACCACCATAAAACATGTTTGTTACTTGAAATAAAACAAATATAAACTAACAAAACATAAAATACTTTCTGGAATACATTTATTATATTGTAGCATATACATAACTTAAAAAAAAAAAAAAATAATAATAAAAAAAAAAAGATTTTGTGTTCAATTGAGTTTTTCAGTAAATAAACAGTGCTCTAAAAAAGTACATCTTCAACAGTTATAAAATACTCTCTTTGCAATTACTATTGCTAATAAATATACTTTCTAGATCCCATATCAACCTTGATCAGACGAACATTCACAGATGGACATGAAGCAAATTTATAAATTCATTTTTAATATTGTTAATTAATAAAGAATCTACATTTCCATAACTTATTCTTGAATTGAGTAATGTGTTCAAATGGAAAAGGTTATAATAAAAACATACTTTTTAATAGTTATATTTTGATGTTAATTTCAGCATTATATGATATATATTATATGATTATATTATATGTTTAAATGTTTCTTCGGTTTATACAATATTTGATGCAAAATATTGTATTAAAATGTTATTAAAATTTAAAAATTGGAAAATTAGAAAAATGAAGTGTTATCCCCTCCCTCTTTTAAGGAAAAAAGTAAATGACAAAATTCCATAAATCACAGTTATGTATGACTTAGTAATGCCCAGCACAACACTGTGAAAAATAGCTTCAATTCTATTGTATTTATCACACAAAGTTAAAAGATTTAAAAAACAGAGTGCATGTTGTATGGACCAGTGTTATTTACTTTTTTGATACATTTTAAATCAATTTTTATATTTTCCTTTTAATTTTTGTTAAGAGTTCTAATAATTTAATTTAGTAATTTTTCGCTTTAATATTATAATTATTAAAATGGAAAAGGGTGCTTTGGCAAACTACCTAAAACACAATAAGTTTAATCTATGTATTTATAGTTTTTCAATTTCTGTTAATACTTATTTTATTTCAAGTAATGAAAATGCTTTTATGGTTAACACACTTTCAGAATATATATGAAAAGGTGATTATTACATTTTTATTACTAGAGGAACAGTTCCTTTAACAAACTCTTCTACATGCATTCAAGAATCAGTCTCTGTGAGTGTGTGTGTGTGTGTGTATTCCTATGTTTGACTTTTTCAGCATCAGCTGTTTAGTCCAGATGAACAGACCAACAGGAAGTTTCAGTCATCCTCAATATCATCTTCATAACCATCATCACCTTCACCATTATCAGCATTACATTATCTTCATTACATCATCATTGCAGGTAAAATGTCTTTGATTTCTTGAAAATAAGTTAAAAAGTAGGTTTTCACAAACATTAAGTTCACAAGAATCTTTTTTCTTAGATTAATATGCCCAATGCCTTTAAGAAGCTTTATTTTTAAGAGTTGACCTGCACTCACACGTCTCCTCTGGTCTCCTCTGAATGTCTCTGATGGCCTCTGTAAGACTCTCTCACACACCGTTAGAACCGTATTTACTGCTTCAGTCTCAGGTCAAATGGAGGGCTTCTTTCTGTCTGAAGTGGAATCACAACAAGAACCGACGGATGACTGCAAAACAACACAGCATGTTTAGACACTAAATGAAGTGGTCCTTAAAACTTGTCCTCATCCAGACTGAAATGGAAGTCATTAAGCTCTGAAATAGAATTTTTCTTGTTTGTGTGTTTTACATTTTTATATGAACTATCCATTAAAAGTCCATTGCAGTCCCCAATACTGAAAGGATGTGCTTCTCATAGCTTAGTACATAATTTCATAATAACCTAGATCCCACCCAAAATACATTAGTAATACCACATGGAAGCAGATATGAATAGCATAATTCTATTTAAAATGTAATATACAAAAGTTATGAATTTAAATACAGAAATACATTGCCATTTTACATATTGCATTTTAAATTGAATTTTGCTACACATATGCTTCCATAATACGGTAACTATCCCTCAAAATATCTTAGTAACACCACAGTAACCACCCTAAGGACTGCCCTAGCAACCAGGTAGAACACCTTAGAGACACCCTTTCAAGCTGGCAGAACTCCTTAGAAACTCCCTAGCAACTAGCTTGAAAAGTAATGCCATAGCAGCTACCTAGAACACCTTATTAACACCCTACCAACCACACAGAACACCTTACTCCAACTCTAGCATCCAGCCAGACAGATCTTAGCAATACACCTTAGTAACACCCTTGCAACAACCCAAACACCTTATTAATACCATAGCAACCACACTAAGTAACTTAGCAACACTTACACTCAGTCAGAGCACCTCAAGACCACCCCAAGCGACCAGATAGAATGCCTTAGTAACAACTTAGCAACCAGCGAAAAGACCTTAGCAACCACCAATAGTAAATCTATGAAAGAAAAATATGGCTTCTTCTTTTATTATGGTGTCTTTTTCAAATTTGTTGTCAAATCCTAGTTCTACCGTGTTTATTATGGCATCGGGAACTCATAAACACGAGTTTGTTTCCTGGCGGACTGATAGAAATCGGTGCTTCCCAACTCCCGGAAATTGCGTGAAAGCAGACAATCAGATTATAGCTTGTCACTGGATAAGCTCCTGCCGTGTTGGTGTGCAGAACGTATCGGTCCAGCTCTTGGGTCAGACGCGCGACAGTCCAGAAAAACGCGAGCAAACTTGATGATCATTAAGAGCCCTGACGGTGTTTATGATGCGTTTCCTGTCTCAGGCAAGATGGGATGTTTGCGCCGTGGTCTGTGTTCCATGCGGAGGAGCTGTCAAGTCTTCGTCATCCTCCTCTTCCTCCCTGCAGAGCCGAGTGTGTGAGAGGAATATTTAAAAGATGAGAGAGAAGGAAAGCAGAAGATTCTGGGCCAAAGCGAGTGAATGACACAGAGCAGGCAGCGGAGATGTGTTAGCGCTAATGTGTTTGTTCAAATCAGTCAGAGAAAAGAAAAGTAGATTTATAATTGGATGATTTTTTTACCAAATGACTTTTAATTTGCACAGAAATTTGATTAAAACATAAATCGCATCAATTACGTACAATTAATTAATGTATAAATATTTGCAGAAATTGTTAGTCTGTGTTTATACGTAACTACCGTTCAAACATTTGGGGTCAGTAAGATATTTAATGGTTTTTAAAGATGTTTCTTCTGCTCATCAAGGCTGCAAGTCTTCAGTGTCACATGATCCTTTCAGAAATCATTCTAATATGCTGATGTTTTATTATCAGTGTTGGAAACAGTTGAGCTGCTTAGTAGTTTTTTAGGATTCTTTGATCATTAAAATATTAAAAAGAGTTTACTGCTTCACTATAGTTCAAAAGTTTGGGATCAGTCGATTTTTATTCTTTCTTCTTTGAAAGAAATTAATACTTTCATTAACAAAGGATCTATTAAATGAGCAAAAAAGTCACAGCATAGATTTACATTTTAGAAATGTTTTATATTTGGTAAAAAAGGATGTGTTTATTTGATTCTCATCAAAGAATCCTGAGGAAAAAAAAGGAAAAAAAAAAATCACAGGTTTCAAAAATTTTTATTTGGCTGCACAACTGTTTCCAACATTGATAAGAAGATACATCTTTAAAAAACCATTAAATATTTTACTGCTCTTAAACTTTTGAATGGTAGTGTATATTGACATTACATCTCCATATTACTTTGCCAAACGATTTCAGTTATTTAAAAGGTCTTACAACAGAAAAATAAGCGATGAGATAAAAACAACGGATCATTTCCATGTTTTGTCCAGTCACTTCCAAAATCTTCTGAACTTGAAACTTGACGACCTTAGCCCAGATCCGGTGTTGCTCATTCATTTACATATGGCTTTCTCTTGCCCACTTAGTGCCAGCTACCTTCAACAGATGAGATGACAGAACTGTGAATAATTCTTAGTCAGAACAATGATTTCTAATTTATTACCTATAATACAGGACTTCTTGTGCACCGACTGTACAATGTCTCTTTCCTCTGAGCAGAATACAGCAATTATGTTTGATTTCCTTAAAGAGGTCGTCCTTGGAATATGAATGAAGCAGACCTTGTTTGATCAGATTTCTCTTACTCCGAACATTCAGCATTCAGGTGAGTCTAAGCAATGTAGAGTGCATTTAATCTATATTCAAAGATGGAAGTTTGCATAGTGATTCAATTAGTAATCTTTTATTTTGCCCAATTAGCAAACCAGTATAGCACATCATTAGGGTTCTCCATAGGCAAATAGATTTTTAGCAATGACATCTAAACCTTTAAAAAAGAACTGTGACCATGAGTTCAAATTATTTTCCAGAAGAGAAGATTTATGCTTTTGTAACGGAAGCAGCTTTTCAACTTGTGATTTGAATGTGTCACTTCAACCTAAAAAAAGTATGACCCACAAATCTGAAGAGAGTTTTCTACTAACATTCAGCTTTTTACCTTAAGAGATATTAAGTCATGTGTGGAGTCATGTTGATTGCTTGTGGATTATTGTGAGGTTTCTATCAGCTAAATTGACTATCATTCTGACGGCACCCATTCACTGCATTTCGATTCATTGGTGAGCAAGTTATGTCATTTAAAATCTCTTTTGGTAAATCTCAGCTACATCCAGGATTGCCTGAGGGTGATTTTAAGAATTTAAGAAAGACCTATTACTTTAAAATTTATATTTAATATTTATATCACTATAAATTATTTACATAAACGATACATTTATAGTTTATATTTATATCTGTGAATGCCGGTAAAATACTTACAGAAGCCCAGGCTACTGCAAAAAGCGAATGTTTGTCCTCTTAAAAACGGCAGTTCAACCTGTGAACAGTGAAACGGCATATTTCCCATGAGTATATCTAAGCTTTCGAGGTACATGATGTATTTACTGCTTTGAATTGAACATTGAAAGGAGTTTTATTCAAACAAATCGTCAAGTTGCACTCCAATAATTTCTCGAATTAAACATTTATATGAACAGTGTTAATGTAGCACCTGCTGAATCAAATTCCCCACCTGACTGAATTCACAGTTTGTTTCATTTGCTGGCTACAGCACATGCAGCCATGTATCCATGCAGTGTCATCGCTTAGTGTTGTGATGGAGCTTGCTAATCTTCTTCTGCCAAGTAACACCTTACTGTTCTGTTTCGTCTTTGTCAAGCCATTAGCTAGGGACACATTAGGGACAACCGACTGTGGTCCTTTTTTTCTTTGCCTGTCATTGATTAAAAAGGGCCCTGTATTTTATTTCACCTCCACAGTAGCCGATTCGTCTGCTTGACAGATAGTTCTGCATATTCCCTATCAGGGGGGCCATTTATTTAAGTGTCGAAGAATTAGATTAGGGCCAGCAGGACAGATTTCTAGTCACGAATGCACTAAAGAAAAAAGTTAGGATGCAAACATGAACGCATGATCTTGTTTGCACTTCATATATATATATATATATATATATATATATATATATATGTATATGTATATGTGTATATATTTATATATATCTGCTTGTGGTACAGTGGTTTTCAACCCTGTTCCTCAGGACCCACTGCTCTGCACATTTTGCATGTCTAGAGGTAGGTTTATGGTTAGTAAAATAAGTTGACTTATACTTGCAAAGTTTCTGATGGATCCATTGAAATATAGTCTTAAAAGATATTAAGCAGACAGTCTACAAATACTCTAATGACTGCTAGTAGACATGTTGTTGCAAAGTGGACTGAAGTAGACTATTATAATGAAGTATTACTTTTTTTTCTAATGTACTGTACTACTGTTTAGAGTGAACACTTTTACTAACAGATTAGCACTTAATTTTAGTATTATATTCTCACAACACTAATAAAAAGAGACTTTGAATCTGCAATCCTTATAGCATGTGTAAAGCAATTTAAAATGAAAAGTATTTACATTTAAGTAGGTTATACTTTAATCAGCTGTATTGATCTAAACTAACTACTTAAACAAACTTACCAGTGGAAGACATTTGGTAGTAATACACACAGAATGCAGAGCAGCAGAGGTTATAATGACAGCGCAGCTAATCAAAAGCAGCGGTTGGCTAAACCAATTACACATGGCTGGTCACCCAGAGGGCATTATTGAGCCCCACACAGGTTTTTTATATGATTAGAGCAGACAGTCGCAGGGTTGTTCTGCGGTTTAAACTGTGTGATTGTTAAAGAAGTTAAGCAGGATCTCTCTCTCTTCTTAGCAAGCAGAGGTGGTCGAAGTACACAAATCAAGTACTTGAATAAAAGTACATATGCATACTATAAAATATTACTCCAGTAAAAGTAAAAGTACTCCTTTTTCGATTTTACTTGAGTGAAAGTACAATGGTATTTGTTTTTTTATGTACTTAAGTAAAAAAGCACTGCAATATTTTACAGTCTACTTAGTTTTATATAGCAAATATTTTTTTCATAATCTTACTGCTCAAAATACCTGGGATTTTTGACGAGCATGATGCAGTAATGTGTTAATGTGAAGCTTACACTCCAATGTATCTGAGAAAAAACAGTTTTGAGTGTCAAATTTTCACTTGTAAGAAAACGTGTTTTGAAGCGTAGGCTATTATTTTGCAGAACGTCACAGAAAGTTAAATATATTTATATTTTCTTTTTTTTTTCTCAAACCTTGTCTCTGTTGTAAACACTCCTGGACAAATGCCCCCAGAAAGCATTACTTCACCATTGTACACACAACTGTTAATTACTGTAGTTACTTTAATATCAAATCCTTTCTTTTTCCCCTCAGATGTTACATATAAAAACTATTTGGACATTATCTAAAAATGACTATAACAGCACCAGCAAGCTTGTTAGCTAAATAATCAGCATTAGATAACAATATTTAGACCTACTTATTTTCAGTATATGGTTATGAATAAACATTCATATCTGTCTACTCGGCTAGTTGATAAACAATATAAACACACACAAGGAGCTAAATGCGTAGAATTTTAATAAAACTGCTAAAATTAAAGCAGCAGGGAATATGAAAGTTTTTTTGTCTTAGAGACACTGATGTTGATGTGTCTGCATTTATTTCAGTGGACTTAAATAGATCACCCTTTACTGCTATGTAACAAACTGACAACTTTTACCTAAATATGATTTTCAGTTAATGAACATCTGCAATCGGATCATTCCAATTCGAGAATGAATCGTTTGGTGCGATTTGCGAACCGATTGAACAGGTTCATTTAAAAGAATCAGTTTGTTAATGAATCGCTCGTCTGCGTCTCGCTCGGAGCACGTGATATATGAGTAACGATGTATGTGTAAGTTATGTTATGTTTTATGAAGTGTACTGAAGTAAGAAGTACGATCCTTTGCTTAGGAATGTAGTGAAGTAAAAGTAAATTACTTAAGTAAGTTGCTAAAAATAAAACTACTCTGGTAAAGTACAGATACCTGAAAAATGTACTTCAGTGTAGTAACGAAGTACAAATATTACATTACTGCCCACCACTGTTAGCAAGCGGGAAATGGGTATGTATGTGTTTGCATGGACTAGTGCAAAATCTGAGAAGCTTTACTGCATGATAGTCTAATTCTGAGTACAGAAGAGAACATAACAATCATGAGGCACCATTTGCAGCCTCGCACTCAGGAGAGCACTTTGTGACTCAGTTAAGTTGCTGCAGTTATTGCTATAACCAATCATAGTTTTTGTCCAGGCGGACAGTGACCAGTGTGGAGTTGTCTTGAGGTCCAGAATGTAATATTGTAGAGGAATTAAATCACTCTATAAATGTGTGAATAAATGAAATGATATTTAGTGAGTCGAGTTTAGTGCTGGACTATCTTGCAACATACTGTAGCTGTCCTGCCAGCAAGATACTGGATTTGGTGAATTTGAATGCATCTATCTATCTATCTATCTATCTACAATGCATTTGTAATCAGTACAAATGCATATACATACACAGTTGTATTGCTTCTTTTGTTTTCTTTTCTTATTTCATTATTTTTTCCTTTAGTCATTTGAAACCTATTTCTGTTGGAAATGTTTAAACACAGCCAAGTGCTAACATTATGTAAATCTTCACACATTTATGATTGTTCTTACACTTGATTAATTATGTTAACTTTGTGTGTTAAGTTCGCTATGCACATTCATGAACACTCAGATTTATTTTTAGATGACATTAGCAGTAGTAGGTGCTGCATGATTGGATTCAAGTAAAGCTGCCAGTGAAAATGCCAAGTTCATTACCTCTGTGAGCGTAAGATAATCAAGTCAATAAAATCACTAACTAAAATGGAACCAAATGAGATCCTGATCCTGTTAATAAATCCACTCGAATGGGTATTGAATAGTCATTCTGCGAAAAACAAATACTATACTTCTACCTTTTATGCTGGTTGAGTGTTAATGACACTTTAACTTTGTGGTTCTAAAGAACATTATATATGTGTGTGTTTCAGCTGCTGGTCCACATCCCGAAAAGAGCCCTGGCGCAATTTGAAAACCCAACCAAGGCTCATTAGAAATAGATGACTATACATACATTTCTACAAAACTGAAAAAATTTACCTATACATACGAACCGCTGCCGTTTCAAGTTGAAATGAACAGTAGAGGCAGTAATACTTCCACAACTTTTAATGCTTTTTACATACAAGTATGATATACAGGTACATTGTTGAATAATATGAGCAAATTTTCAAAAAAAATTTTGCAGAAGGTTATATTACGAATTCATAACAGTTTGAACATCCTGCACAATTTAAAAACTCACATATACATCTTTGTATACGTTTTCTAATTTAGTAGGTTTATTCGTTAGCTCACAGTCATGTGATAGGGCTTTGCACTTAGGAAACTCTGGTTTAAAAAAACAACTCAAATCCACATAAGAAAGTTAAAATGGCTGCATCAGCGAACGCTTTTTTATATTACTTTTGCGTTTGTTAACACTATTGGGTAGTTATAGGTTTGAGTTTAGTGTATGGGATGCTTCCAACTTAGAGCATTAATATTTAGCTCACTGGACATTTGAATTCTGAACAACTGCAAAACTTACCTCAAGCGGCATAATAAAAACACTGGAATACGTACCTGTACCAACGTAATAAAAATGTGCCGCGGTAATGCATTAAACGTGTGTTTTAGAGCAACTCTCTGAACATTTCACTTTTAAACTGCCACAAAATGTGCAGTAAAATATATAAATACTGGGGTTGCAGAAATGTATGTAGAGGCATGAATTTCCAATGAACCTGGGTTGCAAAAACTGGAGCCAACTACCTATGCCTAACTGTAGCACTGTCAACAGTACTGTTATTGAACAGTAGCTCAGTGTAGTAGCCTCCTGTGATTTAATCACTGCCAGTGTGAATTCTCCTCAAGGAGTAAAAAGGAGGAGAACATTCCCATCTCAAACTCTTGTAATGGTGGATCTGAGCAGCACTCTGGTCCTCCAGGCATTGCAGTTTCTATGTTGTGAAGCCTTCTGTGCCCTCTGAGACTGTTTTAATAATGCGGCATTGTGTTGGAAACTGATGTACCACGGTAAGCCTTGTAGATGTTGTTCCCCCGGGCTCCAGAAGAGTGGATAGCTTGAAATGTTTTATATAGTTATTGTGTCCAGCCTCTGTGAGCTGGTTTGCTGTATGTAAAAGGTCATGAGTGCCTCAATTTTTATACCTCAGTTTGTCTAAAATGAATGCTCTAGCACACTTAAAACAACAAAATTGCCACCTTCTCATATGTCATGGCAGAAATGCTGTGACTAGAAAAGTGGAGAGCCATATAAAGTCACATTCAATGTGAAAAGTGCTACACCTGGTGCCCGTCATTGGTTCAAATAGTCAATCCCCTAGTTTTGCAAAAAAATACAGTGCTGTCTCAACACAATACCATGACCAGTTGTAATTGACGTTTGTTTCAGTGAACTTTGACCTCAGCTCTCCCTGCCAGTTTCATCAGAATGAGAATGGTAGGATATACCTGTCCAGACCTCTTCAGCTGTAATGAAGGAAAGGCGAGGGGCTTTTTGGTATTCTTCTGCAGCAGTCATTAGGGACAGTGGGACTGGTCTGTGGGCTTCAGGTTAGCGCAATTAAACAGCTGTCTTGTCAGCTTAGCGTGAAGGTTGCCAGTGTGAAATTAATAGGTCTCTACTGCTTTTGTGCAACTCCGAGCTGCTCATTTTTCCCCAGCGGTAAGGTCAGAGGCTGAGTGTCCAGAGAGAAAGTGATAGTAAAAGAAAAGAGGGCCAGTTGAAAGGAGAAACCAGAGGATTTGGAGAGACTAAAGCATAAGGAGAGAAAAGAAATGTGCATGGAAAGCATATCTTGGTCTTTTTCACTCAAAGAAATCTGTAATACCTGAAGAAGTATATCCATTATAATGACAACACTTAAAAGGAAGTTTTTATACAATGAGATTAATTAATTTAATTTTTTTTTAATTATAAAAATAATTCCCCAGTAACGTGACTGACTAATCTGTTTTATTTAATTACTACTACTACTAATATTTTTTTTAACCTTTTATGTGGCTTATTAGTAAATCCGAACCTAAATGTACTAAGAACTTTGTAAATATCTCTCACACATTTTGAGCTCATCTTCTTTTATCTAAGAGGTTTTACAGTCACTCCTTCAGATCAACACTGAAGGGAACCTCTAGTGAGCCTTTACTAATAGTCCCATCACTGACTGACTACACTAACAGTGAGGGTCATGATTGGACCCATGGCGGGGCAATAAAAGTCTTTAGACTGGAGATGGGATGCGATGGGCCGCCCATTTGTCTTCCAGCTACATGTAGATGGACAAGGCTAATGGGCCTGTGATGGCAGGCTATCGAATAAAACCTGTCAGCATGCTTAGTAATGTCCTAAGGTCTAACAGCAGAGAGGTCGTCTCACTCGGGTGATGGGGTGTGAAGGGGGTCGCATAGCACAAGATAGAAGGCACTTATTTGATTCTGTTTGTATTTGAAAGAGAAAATGTTTTGTTGGGTTGCCAGGGGACAACCACACAAGCACCTTAGGTTGGCCACATGGGTTGTGTTTTGTTCACAGGAAGTAGTAGTGTGAATTATTTACTAATGAAGAATTTAGAGCTGAAAATTAGTTGAGATTAATTTGTCTGTAAAAAAAAGAAAAAAAAATTGGAGCGTGAGACTCTTTTGTCTTTGCTCTTATTCATGAAAATGTTAGTTTTTATTTATTTATATATTCATTTATTCTTTATTTATGGAGTGATTTTTTTTCTTTTTTTTTTCTTTTGATTTTTGAATTTTTTAAGCTGACAAATACATCAACATTTAAAACCACTTTTTAAATTAGTTTTTAAGTATATGTTTTGCAAAAAACATGGTTTCGGGAGGATCGTGAATGCAGTATTCACCCGCGGCTGGCAGCCGATTTCCTAATCAAGCACGTCCAATCAAATCACTTCCCTTTACTATAAAATACCCCAGCTTCTATGTTCCCACATCTTGCCTTGATCGCATTCCTCCTCCTCCCCTTCTTCACCTTCTCCCTCATACCTCAAGCGCCGAACCCTTACCCTGGAATTCTCGAATGGAGTCCGCCATTCTCCCGGCTCGCTCGCCAAATTTGCGCTATGTTTCATTTTATTTTATTACCAGGAAACGTGAACTCTTGAAAAATGTTAAAGTTAAATTTGAGTGCCTCTATAAGTTTTCCTAGTGATTTAGATTTATTTGCTTGTTTGTTTGTATATTAGTAAGCTGCAGTTTTACATTTTACTATTAAATGCTGTTGAATAGGTCTATATCGCAATTAGTCTGGAAAGAGTAAAGGATGTAACAAGGCATGAAGTGAAGTGTCACTCCATTGCATGTGTTCTCACAATTCTCTTTAGTGCTAAGTATTCGCACAATCACTATTGCTGATTTTATTTTTAAAACTTTGCAGGTAAAGTTAAGCTCAATATGATCACACCATCGAGATGCAACACCTTCCCACAGAGGTTTCATCAAGTGCTGCTATTTTCTAAAGCGAAGGTGACACGCAGGTGAAACCACTTGCGCTTCGACACATTCATCTTTACTCTGCTGCATTATATATCATGTGCAGATAATGATTTCTCTTATCTCAAAGTTCTCTGCAGTAATCTATTTAAACTTTTTTCTTGTTCTTTTGTAGGTAATTCACTGAATTTATCATATTTATTCTCAATTGATGTTCAGAAAGGGGACATTTTTGATTAATGACTTAAATTGAATAGTCTCCATGTTGAAGATATTACTATTATTATTATTATATATTAAGATATTATACATATGTATGATAGAAGATATATATAATTGTCTCTTTATTGAAGAGCCAAAGGCAGATTAGTTTGAAACAAAATGAGAGTGAATAAATGATTTGAATAAATGAAGTTTCAGAAGGGTTTTTTTTTTTTTTGCAACAATGCCTCAAAGAACTTGATCAGGTCTGATCAGTCCCCTTACTTTGAAGAATATTTTAAAGATCTAAAGAACTTTTTTCCACTATAAAGAATGGAAAGTTTTCACCGATGTTAAGGTTCTTCCTGGAATTAATGCCAAAAATACACTACTCTATGCTGCTAAAAACTTGGATTTGAATAGTAAGTAGCAGATTCTTTTAATAAAAAATATGTAACGTAACTCACAGTTTCTAAGTCAGAAGCAACAGACTGTCCTTGCAGAGGTACAACTGCTCCACTTTATAGTCTGTGCACAGCCAGTATAGACTGCTCTGCAGGTTTAGGAATCAGTCCTCCATAAATGCACGGAACACACTCTAATATTTGGATTGACCCTGTTCTGGAACAGTGTTGTAAATACAACTTAACCACTGATTTCTAGCTGTGTCCTCTTTTGAAAGCATAAAGTAGTTTCACTTTCACAAAGACACGCCGCGTCTCCAGAACATGGCACCAGCAGCAACACTACAGTGAGCACAACCATCTGGGTGGTGTTTTATGGAAATAAAGCCACACCATAATGTAGAGATGTGGGGGCATATTTAAACAAGCTGTTTCAGGAGGCTGTGGACAAGTCATGACTTTAAAGAATATCTCTTTGGTTTTGAAACTTTAGTCTTTGCAGCTCTAAGGAATCTTATCTATGCACGTATGGCTAGTAACACTCCAAAGAGAAAGAAAAAACTTGAAATTACATCATATGAACCCTTTACGAACTGATGACTAAAAGGTTCCCTTCTTTCCAGTAGCTGAACTATGATTTTTTTGTTTATATTTGAGTGAATGCAAAGCAAGACTTTGGTTAAATCTGTATTCTGTGTATAATAGACTTGCATTGATTCCAATCAGTCTCTCTCTCTCTGTTCCATCATTCTAATTGCTTGTAACTGGACTGATTATATCAGGTCAGAAGTGGCAGCCACTTTTACCATGTTTACACACTCGTAGCTCAACTGAGAATCCTTGAACTATCAAAGGGCTACACCGGAGGACCACTTGGGCCTCCAACGTGACACTCTTACGGTCTGAGTGAGACACGCACAAGTGCTCACCTCCCTCTCTTTGTTTACTAGAAGAGTTAAAAGCCTTACAGGCTGTGAAATTATATTTCCCCTCTATCACACCCGCCTGCCGCAGACCATGAATAAATGCAAACCAATCACTACAGGCCTGTTTTAAACACTAGGGTTGTTCCCTCAATTTTTTCCACTTTCTCATGGTTTAAAATGGAACAAAAACATTTTAGATGAGTTTGCACTTGAGTAAATGAGAAGTCAAAAAGTGGCCTGTTCCTATGGAGACATAAGCGAGTCAAACCATAGCGCTTTGAATCTCTGACACGCCGTTACTCAGAATAAACAATGTGCATTTGCAGCATCATTACCGGCGCGTACACTAAAAGAACTGCTCAAGGACATGTTTTCACTCTCATTGTTCTGTAGCTTTCCTTTTGTTGGGAAACGTTAGACTAACATTTATCTATCTCGGGCAGAAATAATGGGTGCATCCTCTATAATTCAAAAGCTGCCACAACAGGCATGTAGATAAATCTGATTTCACTCAGCCCACATATTGCTGTGATGTACAGCTGCGTTTATACATGCACAAAACAAAACTGGAAAACAGCATTCTTGACAAGCCACACTGTAAATATCTATCTATCCATCTATCTATCTATCTATCTATCTATCTATCTATCTATCTTTATCTTTAATTTAAAAAAATTAAAATCTAACAAAAAGAGTTTTAAACAAAAAGTATGGGGAACTTGTAATTACTATGCAATTATTGTATTTAGGGTTCGGAGTCCACGTCCTCCCTCCCTTCCAAATTTGCTTACTATTTACCTTCATGACATGGGTATGAAGGTGGTTAATGAGGACACTGACAATGTCTATGGAGAAACCACAAACCTGTGTGTGTGTGTGCTCACTCCATCGAAGAAAGAAAGCTACATAGATTTGCAATTAAATGAGGGTAATGAAAAGTTCTCCAACTAGTTAACTTCACATAAATGGTTGTCTGACGGGATCCTTATCTTCTTTGTTTGGGCCAAATACCTTTTGTATTTTTTCTCTTAAGTACGGTAAAGATTTTGTGCTGTATAATTTCTTGATTCTCACCTCAACTTTCCCTTTGTTGTTCTTTTCAGGCACTTCATGTGGCGTTGAATGATATCCTTCATTGTATCTGTAGAGTTAATGAAACACTTGCAATATTCAGCACCTGTGCTGTCAGTGCCTTTGGGACCTGCATAATCTTTGCATTTCTTCATATTCAGGTTCGCCGCAAATGAAGCATCTCTCCTCTGAAGATTAACAGAGGTCATGTCTGACAGATGGCAATGGTTTAAAGTGGAATAAAGGTGGCAGGGGCTCTTAAAAATTCATGCCATGTTTATTCCTGATGTGATTTTCCCCACTCATAATGGAGGACAGAAACAATGCATGGCGATAAGATTTACAGGTTTTGTTCTTATTGATTGTGAGTCAGCACGCTTTATGCAAATACCATCTGCCCTCCATCATGACCTTCTGCTTCTCTAGTTCAACTTTATCTTCTTTTGTCCTTCTTTATTCACTCCATAGGTGTGTATAGAGATTTGTGAATATGCAGATATGCCAAGAGTCATGGACTTACAATGTGGTTATGCTGTTGTTTTATGGTGATGAACCTAACCTGCAGTGGGTTCATCATTACTACTTTAAAACATGAAACTCAATATAAATCAGTGGTAACTGAATAATAAATCCACTTTCACCATACTTTATAGCAGTCTTATAGGTAATATTGATGTTTTCAATGTTTTCTTTTCTCTTCTTTGTCGTTCTCTTCATTATAATGAATGAGAGTGTTTCACTTCCGGGTGGTATTTAGTTTTTGCGCTTCATCGATCATAATTCAGTTTCACCATAAAGGCTGTGAACTATCTGATTTTAGGTAAATGCCTCATCCTGGGTTTTAATATATAAATTAATTACTGATAAAAAATGGCTTTCACTGTCTAATAAACTGATGCTGTTTTGTATTACACACGTCCCTGAGTTCGACATGTTCCTAGGGCTACGTCCAACCTGATCTTACATATTTTACGAGATGGCTAATTCGTACGAATTTACTTTTATACTTTAAGTAGTTTTAAAACCAGTACTTTTCCACTTTTACTTGAGTAATAAACTTGAGATGATACTTCAACTTCTACAGAAGTCTTTTTAAACCCTATATATCTATACTTCTACTTGAGTAATGAACGTGAATACTTTTAACAGCAGTGAAATCCACCCTCCGGGGTATTTATTTTGAGCTCCACTTGTCACGTTATTCTTCACACGTGACAATATTTTGTTGAGCCTGGAACAAAATAGACTAGATTGAAATTTCTGATTGATATTCTTTTTTTCTCTTTGTAAAAAACAGATATAAGAGAATAGGAAGAGAGGAAATATCTTTGTCTTTCTTACATTGAGTAAAGCCAACTCACACAGCTCCATTGACGCTTTTCCATTTTTAAGATCTAATATAATTAACTTTCAAAGTGTCATTGCCACTTTTCCTCTGATACAGTTTCCCCAAAGTCATCTGAGTCTCAGAATCTAATTCTGTGTTATACCGGCAAACAGTTTTTTCACTTTAATGTGAAAGCAGTGCCCTGTGTGTTCACTCTTCACCATCATTAACCGTAGGCAAATGAGACAGCGGAAGAAAAATCAACACGTAAAGGGTATTTATCATGCCAAACATTTTACTATCTCCAACACAGACATCAGCAGGAGAGAGATGCAATGCGATTATCCTTTTGCCAGGTGAAATATTCATGTGCTGTACAAGCATACACACATATACACCTTCATCTTCCTGAATAACTATTTGCTCGGTGTTATCCTCATACAGATAACGATGCATACATGTCAGAGTCAGAGATTCCTGCGTACCAGGAACTTACCTGGAATGAGGCAGACGACCTTTCACAAATACATGGACAATGGCAAACTGTATTTCTTGTTTCCTTTTTCTTCTTCCGCAGATGCGCCATTTATTTTCTAATGGCTTAGACGGGACCCTGGTTTCTCACTGAAATTACATTTCCCAAGGACAATATTGAAAGTTCAAGGTTAATCATAGGATAAAAAGGGAAAGAAGAATGAAAAGAAGCAATTTCCTGAACTGTTTCGACGGATTCCAGACGGCGAATGCACAGTATGTTCTCGACAATAATTTTTTATTCAATTAAAATCACCTCAAGCACATTACAATCTTGTGGATTGTGTCAGAGCGTGTGAAACCGGTGCTGTTATGTGTCTAAACCTTTCCAGGTGTTATTTTGTATGTGTATATATGGTGAATTCAAATCAAAAAGCTGAAATGTAAATCGTTTACCTTATGTCTTTTCAAACCTGTATAACTGTTTTTCTTCTAGTGAAAATATATATATGAAAAATGTGTGTAAACAACAGGCTTACGCTCGAGTTATAGAGATTCTGATATTACTATAAGGTATAGTAGAAGCTCTGATTTAAAAAATATATATTTTTGCAGTGCAATTTACATTTTTGGGGGGTGTTTACTTAGAGAAGCACCTGGTAATTTAGTACCAAACATACCACTTCTCTCAATCTCTGAGAAGTCAATGAAGTTGTTAAAAAGTAAAAGTTTTACATAAAAACATTACAATTAAAGCTTTCAGAAGAACTGCACATTTGGATTAAATATTTTTAACCGATAACTTAATTTTTAGCCCTTTCTTGTTACGTTGTATTGCACACACAGCTGTACAACCAAGTGAGCTGATGCAATGATGAAACACGCTGTCCTGAAATGCTCTCCATTCAAAAAAAGAAACCACTGATTCATCGAGTCCCTGCACAAAAGTGCCTGTGAGTCTTTTGAAGTCTTAATTCAAGTAGAAAACATCTTCAAATATTGCTGTTCATCACTATCTCCTGTTCTGATATTACTTCGGTGTCAGAATAATTCTACTCATGTTGTGAAAATAAATTAAATCAGAAGAACGTTAACGTATTCTCATATTCTGTTTGGGATATCAAAGACTGCAAAACCAATTAATAGTTCCTAAAATTTAAGCATCAGCTTCAAGGCACACAGACACATGTAAGTAAAATCAACAAGGTTTATTTTTAGGTGCAGATGAACAAGAATGATTAACTGGCAGATCACTGGTGAGTATGGCAGATCAGATACGTTGACTTGACTTGGCAACAGTCCAGTAATTCCAATGGGTTGTTTGCAGATGATCGGGGGTTGAGTGAGATTGCTGGATGAATGGAGACAAAGGGAGAGTGAAGACATCCACAGCCACACAACACATTGGAGAGACACAACAGGATCCTGGGGAAGAGACAAAGACTGCAGGTGCAACAGCGAGGAGAATCAGGTAAGGTATTCAATGACTTGATTCAATCGGTCTTGCATAAGGAGAGTCCACTTTCATCAGAGACAAGCTGGGACGCTGAGTGCAGTGTGGTGTGTGCTTTTATATGTGTGGTGACGAGTCCTTAATTGGTGACAGGTGGCAGTGACCACCCTCTGGTGAGGGTGAGCGTTGTGATTGGGTGATGGTGGAGCCTGGTGTGTCTGTGACAGGCTTTACCAGGGACCTGTACCATGAAGCCGGAGTAGCTGGCTAGCCAGGTAAGTTTAGGATTAGTTTGCACCAATCCTGGGTTTCAGGTACCATGAAAGAAACTCGGCTTCAATTGGTGTTCATTGCCATGGTAACTTGCGCTGCACAGCTCTGGGGCAGGTTATGTTCTGGGTTAGAGAGCTCAAAACGAAATTTGACCAATCAGCTTCCAGCAAGGTGACACATGTCT
>JAUMHI010000016.1:2290203-2300523 GCA_032359435.1 Enteromius unitaeniatus
TAAGACATATTATCAAACTGTAGTAATTACTAGGCCAGCATGATTTAGGACATTTAAACAATTTTTGAAAAGCTATTGTTATTTGTAGGGCCCTACAATTAGATCATAAATTTGTGATTATTCATAAATAAGGTAATAATTATACAAAATTTTAAATATTTAACAAAAAACATTTAACAAAAATTAGAACATTGTACAGCACAACTGTAAAAATTACAGTAATGTTGTTTAATATTTATTTTGGATGACCAAACTTTTATTTTGCCTGAAATTACAGGGAACACTTTTTAAGTTTATAAACATGGTTGTCACAAGTTGCACATTACAAGATGGATTTACTGTGAACCGAGCCGTTCTGAGACACTGGAAACACTGAATCATGAGCTGCTCACGTGTAAATGAACACAGAGCATGCAGCGCACATGTTTCTTTCATTAAATCATAGCCTTTTGCAAATTGATAAATCACTCTAAGCCACATTATCTCTTTTACAATCATGTAGCCCTAGCAAAAAAAAAAAAAAAAAACATCTGGGACCTCCGTTGAGTGCACTAATTAGCTAAAATGCGGATTTCCCAACGCTAGAGTCCCATCACTGGAGAACATGGAACATTTGAAGCTCTGTGGATGTTCATTCCTCGCATTCCCCAGTGAAGAGCGAGCGACAGAAGCCCTCTGAACTCCCACTAAAGAGAGAGAGAGAGAGAGCTCCTCACAGCCCACACCAGGATGGAATGTGTCTCTTCAGCACTTACATAAACACTCTCTCTCTCTGTCCCTCTCTGGGCTAATATTTACTGTGGAATGCACTAAAGCAGTGTTTGGAGGGTTCTGCGGGTCAGAGTCGGTGGGCATTCAGCATCTGCACAGCAGCTAATCTCACTGGATCAATCAGGTTTAACTGGAGTTCTATATATTCTAAAAGAATCACGAGTGGCATTTGACCATATAAAAGTTGCTATGGCACTGAATTACGAGTGGTTTTTAACCAGTTGCTATGCAGTTGTTTGATGTCACTGCACACAAACAAAAAGTCTGAATGACAGAAAAAAAGATGAATCATATTAAGCACATCTAATGGAATATCAGCTTACGGCATAACAAATGTACAAAAATCAATCAAATTTTAATTTGAGATTCACAATTCTCTTCTGCTTACCGAGGCTGCATTTATCTGCTCAAAAAAAAAAAGTTAAATAGTAGCTAATGCTGTGAAACACTCTGATGTGACTACATGCATCGATGCAACTTGTCAGTGCTTTATTCATTTTGTTTCAGTTTGTTTTCAGGCAACAATATATTTATGACCCTGTGCAATATATGGTAACAGTGAACGCTTGCCTAAACAAAAACCACGAATCAGGCCACTTTTTAATGTATGCATGCCTCCTAATATGGTGTGTGATAAAGAACAGCTCAAGGGGAGAAAGTGAGAGAAAGAGAGAGAATGAAGTCAGACAGGTCGGTCCGGTCGGCCTGGTCTCCTGGTATTGCCACTCTGAACTGCCTCTTCCTGTGTCTCCTATAATGTTCTCATGCCCTTATAAGGCAATGCACACTCAGTTCTGTGACTTAATAGGCTGGTTCAAGCCCCGCCCCCTCCTGAACAAACACACACGCAAAAGCCACACAAACACACACACACACCTGATCGAGGTTGCCACACCTTTTCCCGTCTCGCGCCCAAAAACGTCTCTCACTTCATACAAAGGAAAGTGTGTTTTTCAAAGTGGATGTTCGGCCTCGTTTATGTTTGTTTGTCCTTCGGGTGCAGGAATGTGAAATATGAGCCCACCCCCCTCAGAGGGACGCTTACAATGAGACAGCAGAAGAAGAAAAAAAAAAAAAAAGCATGCGGAAAACAGGCACCGGAGAAACTGCTGTTCACAAACTTCTGCCCAACTTCCTCTTCCTGTGTGAGTATATCAGCCTATGCAGGACAAGACAGACAAGTATGTGCAATACAGAAAGACGGTTGGACCATTCAGTCATTTCAGTAGAAATGCATAAACGCATGAACGCACACACACTTTCTTTTGAGTGAAATGTTGTTCTCAGCAACTGAAAGTACACACATATTTTTAAAAAGTTAAAAAAAAAAATGTATACATTTCAATTAAGTATGACATTCAATAGAAAACAAAAACCTGAGAAAAACCTTGTTTAAAAATATTTTATATTTAAATAAAATTAAACAAATTTAATGTAAACAAAAAAATTAGTCAAATGACAAAAACATAACAAAAACACTAAAAAGGAAACAATTGTATTTAATAAAATAAATGTTAACTAAAATTAATGCAAACATGCAACATCTGCGTCAAGGGAAGATTAAGGTTCACATTCAATTGAAGTTGAATTATACAAAAATTATACAAAAAGTTCAATTCAATTATTATTACATCTGATTTCAAAAACACATAAATAAATAAAATAAATAAATAAATAAAAGAGAGAGACAAAACCACAACAAATTCACTAAAATGTCAACGTAAATTTTTAAATATCAAAATGGTTGGACGATTCACATCTTTCTGTATTTTTGTTTAGTTCCTACTGCAAAAATGTTGATAAATATATATAAAAATAAATAATTATGTATAATTTATTCAACAAAATTTTTTTTTAAAAGATTTAAAAAAAAAAAAACAATTGAAGGAAAAAAAAAAAAATCAAACAAATACAACTAAAAGTTATTTAAGTAGGAGTGCACGAAAAACATACTATTATTCGTATCATTATGGGTTCAGGCATGATCATTTTTCTTCTGTATAAACTGTATTTGTTCAATTGCCTAACCCTAAAACTACCGCTCACACAAAACTACAGGTATTTTTCGATTTGCATCTTCCTTCCTCATGAAGGGACTGGTATTACTGTACTTGTGGGGACATTTGGTCTCTATAAATACCAGTTACACACACACTAGACATTCCAGTGCAAACTGAGTCACTGTCCCACTCCTAAATCCGTTTGACACACACATACCGATGACAACTACTGACGGTCCATTCATCGGCACTGACCGTGTTTACCCATATAAAGACACAATCTCACACACACAACGGCATCATCATCTTTCACAATAGGTGTGTCAAGATCTTTATGTGCTATAAATTACTCAACAGTGTGTACTGAATCAGTCATGGTCTCTCTCTCACACTCACAAGCTATAAATGAAGACGTGCGTTTGCGTCAGAAGTAAACTGGAGTGGGTCCATCTTTCCTGTCAGTGAAGTGGCTTTGCCCACATCTGTTTTTACACACTTCAATTGGTTGTGTGTGTGTGTGTGTGTGAGAGAGAGAGATGTGGTGGCACACCACATCACACACAAAAAACGAGAAGTCATAATACCAAAATGTCAAGTCACTACAAACAGCATGTAGTTTCATCTGCAAATAAATAAATACTAACAACAAAGAAATACACATCTGAAAGTTTAAATAATGTATATTAAATAAAGAAGTTATGTTATGTGTTTTTGAAAAGTCTTCTCCGCTCACTAAAGCTGTATTTATTTGCAGTGAAATAGCAGTAATATTGATTTAATTTCACCGTTTTATATGTGAATGTGTGTTAAAAGTCATTTATTCCCGAGATGCTAATCTGAATTTTGTTGAATGTTGAAAATATTGGCCAATATTTTGGTGGAAACCATTTTTCAGGATTATCTGATGAATAGAAAGCTCAAAAGAACAGCATTTATTTGAAATAGAAACTTTTGTACCATTATAAACGCCTTAGTTGTCACTTTTGATCAGCGTAATGCATCCATGCGGTGTGCTGACACTGGCAGGAAGTAACACATAGTTAGGCTGTTTGCTCATCTCCACCTAAGACGGAGGTGTTATTTGTGTCATGATCCTCTCATGACATCAGGCTCTCGGTGGGTCTGCCGAGAAACCGCACTCTTTAACGCCCGGGATCATCTGACCACGACCGTTCCAGAACCGCACACTTCCACGAAACACAACTCCCCAGCAGAGAAAAACAGGCTTCTGCGCCAACAAATATAGATGAAACCAGTGCTTTATTACAACCGGCGAGACAGACTGGAGAATCACAGGCGTCGAGAGTGACATCAGTACTACACACGACCCAAGGCTTTTCACACATTCAGATCACACACACTAAAAAAAAAAAAAAAAAAAAAAAATGACTCAAGCGGCCCACAGCGCTGACGATGCTATCATTAGCTGGAAACTTGTTGTGTGACATAAAAGACCAACATCTAGTTAACATTCAGGATCTATGGGGAACAAAATTAATCTGAGGAACGGGTGTAAATGTGGTTATAGAAAATAGTAGGGGTGTGTCATAGTATCCTCAAGAACAAATCTCCGACAGGAAACTGCTGCCACGTTCTATTTATGACGTGCTGGCATGAATTCAGAATAGTTTTCAATGGTCGCTTTATCGGGTCCAGTGCAGAGCCATTGAGAATCAGAGTTGCCACATGCTTTGATCTCACTGCGGCACGGTCACGTGATTCAGAGACTCTCTACCTACGCTTTACAATGCCATTTTATTCTGGGGAGTGATAAAGAGACAGCCTTAATATTTTTGTTATTTGCTTTTACAACAGCATAGTATTTAGGGTTAGAATCTAATTTTTAAATCCAGTGCAAAGAATGAAATTAGAGGCGTTTGGTGGCCAGAAAAATAAAATGCCGTGTTAAATAAATATTACCTACACAATAGCTTATTTGTTTTGCTTTAAGGCGTTATCAAACACTCCATGTTTATTGAGTATATGCATATTTTTATTACTTAATTTCATGGTTCTACTCGGTTTAAGGAAACAATCGCACAAAAATTCTAACTACAACAACAAAAAAAAATTGCTTGACAATAATATATGTAGCCATTTAATAAAAAATCCTGACATTCCTGGCTTCCTGTGACTGGGGAACCCCTGATAATTCATTTCAAACATGCCAATTCCTCCTCTTACAGCTTCTAAAGGAAAAATAACGTCAGATATGCTTATTCCTGGAGTGTTTCTCTTCCAAAAGCAAATTCAGTAACATCATCCACTCTGCATTGGAGCGAGAGCGTCACGCTCACTGATCTGAAGCAGACCACGGCAGGAACAACTGACCAGCTAAACTAGTCAAGCCGTTCAAGAGTCGAGCTCCGAAATGACCCAAAATAACTTTAGAGTCATCCACAGCAACCCCTGCAGTGAACCACAATCGCCAAGAGTCACCGATTCCACATTAATAGTATTACTAACAATATTTCCCATGAGACGGATCACATGTTTCTTCACACACATGAATAGTCAACAGTTCACATCATTAAAAGGAAACAAAACAGAAACCACAATAACCACAGCTTCCTCTTGCCGACAAGAGCATGACAGAGACACGATCAGTGAACCCTGAACGCATGTGGGGCTCCGGGTCAATGCAGGGCTCTTATTTATTCTCTCTTGTTTTGCAACTGCTGGCAATTTTCTGCAACTCTAAGATCTCGATGGGAAAAGAATGCACATCTGCGGAGAAGGCGAGCCATGTATGTGGGTTTCACATCAGTTCTGCTCCAGCGTTGAGGAACAAGGGAAACTTTTCAGGTTTGAGTCTTTAACCGTGGGCTGCGTGACAGCATCCAGCCTCAAACCAATCCATATGCCACGTCGCAGGGGTCAAAGATCATGCTTTATAGACTTCCTGAGCTAAACGGCTGATAAAGTACTTCTGTGCGACAGAATAACAATTCTTTTTCTTTCAGACATCACATTTGGCCTATACGCACATCAACATGCATTTGTGATTTCAGCATATTCTCAAACATCAAACTGAACCCAATTTTATTCCTCAATTGTAAGCTGCTTTGGATAAAAGCTTGTGTTAATGTAAATGTAAACCGTTTCGGATTTTATAATGATTTTGACTTTACAAACAGTCTCCAATATCTGCACAAAGACAAAAAAAAAACAATAATAATAATAAAAATAATTAATTAGACATTCACATTATTTAAAAAGGTGAAATATATATATTTAAATTTTTTTATTTTATATATATATATATATATATATATATATATATATATTCACAATTCATTTGCATCCAAAATATGTTTCTGAAAATATATACATATATAATAATATAAATATATAAATGTATATACTTTCTATATTTATGCTGAATGTGTGTGTATTTATATCTACTTAATAAATAAACAATACACACTAATATTGTTTATATAATTTTATTTTGGATTAAATGTTTGATAGCACTAATTTAAACATTACTGGACACAATTAAGAAAAACTACATTTTTTTTTAAAATCACAATTGTAAAGTTCCCTTATATTACCATGAGAACCGGGCTCCTGTTCATCTGTTAAAGCAGGCTTTATTATTTATTAGTCTATTACTGCAGTACCGTCCTCTTCAGTTTCACCTGCTCTCATAAAAACTAAATGAATTCTGGTTGCTTAGTTTATATGCATCAGGTCTTTCCCTGTCATAAGCAGACAGTCCCTGACCAGAATAATCTGCAAAGTGGACCGAAATCTACGGGGATAGTCAAAAAACTGGTTTTACGATTCTAGCGAGGCACAATCACAATAGATTATAACTCCTCAGGGCAAAAGCCCACCCATTAAACAGGCTTTATTGCTGGTGTATTCATCCGAGTGAGTCTTTTATGACGGGTAACCACACTATAAATGTACCCCTCGCCCAACATTGTGTAAAAGAACAGAACCGTCTGATGAAGGCTTTACAGTAACAGCCCTTCAGGATCCGCAGCAGCAAACAAAGGACGGAATCACAGAATCAAAACATCTGTGATACAAAAAGCATGGAGTTCAGATGGGAATGTAGGTGAAGGCAGGCTCTAATCCTCTTAGAGGTCAGTCTTTTGTCTGAGCCGCCGCACTTAAGAGCTTTCGGTGCTCCAGAGGACATTATACACAGAGAAAGTCCTGGACAGACAACACAAAAAGACACAAGAAGCTTCAACAAGCAGCAAATAAGATGAAAAGGACACGCAACAGAAACTACAGAAGTGTTATAAACACATAACTGAGAACAATTCTAAACTGAGTCAATCTCATGTACAGCTCCCATGTCGGCCTGCACAGAAAACTGCATGAAGAAAATGAAGCTTTTATGACCACAATTTTTAACCTCATATGACTTTACGCGGCTTTACTGACTGTGAACTAGCACACACATGTGAAAAACAGTAACAGTAACTACAGTACTGCGCTTCCCAGACATGAAAAAAAAAAAAGTTTTACATTTACGCACCGACTACAATTGCATCAATAGTTAAAAATTGTCTAAAGATGAAGAAGCTTCTGTAAGAATGAATGGATATAAGAAGAGATGGATAACATAAATTAATAAAAAGCCATATTTTCTGCATTATTGCAAAAATAGGCATTCTTAAACTCTTTAACCAAGCAGCAGTAAAATGCATCTATCACAATATAGAGAATTTGTTATTAAATGTGCTTTACAGTCATGAAAAGCATCTAAAAATAGACTTCATTTTCTTGTCTTTTTCACATTCAGGTGAAACTTAACCCATCCCTCAGCAAACTTTAAGGCAATCATTAAAAAGTGATAAATCAAAGGTCTCAGTGAATCACAGATTGCACAGCTCCATCTGAATTCCCGAAGCATCTCTTCACGACCCGCCCTCAATGACGGACAGCTCAACCGTGTCTCTGATGTCCGGCGGGATGGACCAGCTCCTGAAGCTTCCTCTTTCCTCTAGCGGGAATGATCAGCGCCTGAACAACAGCCGCTCACAGCTATTGCACATCACAGCCGGGTAATTACAGGCACATGAACATCACAAAGACCACCAGGATGTAAAACAGGAAGTAGTCTGAACTTTATCCTCACACTTCCTGACTTCTCATGACCTTAACAGTTATTTGTGATTATTGGTAAAGGGATGATATGTTTGAAATCACTTTATAGGAACCGATTCTTAGAATGAATAGTTTTAAAACCTGCCGTTATTGTCCACGAACGTGTCCGACGCCAAACGAAAAGTCTTGCAATTTGAGTGTGAATGCTATGCAAGCGAACACGCTCCCCGAGGACCAACACAGCGCTGTTTCTATTGTTAGCTATTGCTCTCTATAGAAACAGAACACCCTCTATAGAAATCTCCACTACTTTTCATTGCCTGGAAATCAGTCTTTTGCTTGTTTGTTTTTTAACAAGGCAATAATAAAATGAACAATACAAAAAAAAAACATTCATAAAATGAAGACGAATAAATTACTAATAAATTGCATAACATTAATAAAAACTAGATTTTTTTTCTAATAGTTTGTGCTTTGTAAATAAATTTGAATATAAAACAATGACATATTTTGAGTTGCAGTGTTTTGATTTATTTTAAATTGTAACTTTAACAATCAGCTCACATCATTGATTTATATAAATATTTAAAATACGGATAATATAATTTTAGTAATAATAAATTAATTACAGCTCACTTAATAGAAAAAATAAATATAATATATAGTAATATAATAACTGTACTATAAATTAATAATTAAAAAAATAATTTTAACCATAATATTATATAAATAATAAATATTACAATGAAGTTACTTTAAATAACAATATTTATATCAATAATAATAGGAACTTATGAAAACCAGTAAAAATGGATTCTGAGAGCTGAGCTGTTCATGGAAAATTAGTTAATTTCACAAAATTATGTGATATTGCAGGATTTTAGCTCAATTTTAGCCCTGCACACAGAGTTTTGCAAGATCGCATAGAGCACCTTTAAGTAGAAAAGTATTTGTTTGTTATTTTACTATCCATGCTGTTTACACTCAATATTAGCAATCACATCAGTGATCAAACATGAAGGCAATCAACAGTTTGACACATCTGATCAATTCTGGCACATTTAAGGCTCCAGTAAACGTGCTCTTGCAGTACAGTAAAGTGTGCTGAGGCACTTCTCTGGTAGAGATTCTGTGGCTGGGCGTGACTGAAGTAGGTCAGGTGACGTAACACCCCCTGTGACCTCATAATGCCTCTTAGCGTGACTGCCTTTATCTCAGTCTGCTCCCACTCCATGTTTTCAGTGGGACACACCTGAATCACATCCAAACACCCACTAGAACAATCCAAAATTGGATTAGTGCACAGTAACCGCTTCAGATTTCCCAGCATGCCGTGACTCACGGTCAGCTTTTCATTCAGTCATTTAGCGTTCTGCGTTCTGGGAAAAGATGCATTCAAGGTCTGACCATCACGGTAAGACACTCGGTGCCAGATATCAATACCTGCATCTGCCGTCCATTAGTTCTGGCAAGTCCAGAAGTTCGCCCATGAGATCCGCTCACTTGCAAACCAACAGTTACAGCGCATGGAAAAACACCTTAGGAAAACAAAACAAGGCACTCGTGCTCTTTTTTTTGTTTTCAACATGCAAATAATTAATAATGAGCGCCAGCTTAATTTAACAGGAACTCACACATATATGCTCAATCGCACCTCTGTACCGCACATCTCGTTAGCTGAAAAACAGCATGGTGTGAAACAAGTTGACTGCCTGTTTGGTGATGCTCTTGAGAGTAAACCACAACAGAGAAACTCTCACACTGAATGCACACGACATATCACTGAAAGAGTGAGTGTTAAACTGCAGGGGGAAAAAAAATACAAAAATTAAAATTCACAATTTCTGCATTTCACACATTCAGTTCCGGCTTCTGGCAGAAATAACTGACTAACTACTGTTAAGTTTTGCTGTCAGCTTCACTGATGCCACATTTGCATATGTAGCTGTAACGAAAAGCATTTCTTTCTACACAGCTACGCAGAAAAACCACCGTGACCAAAAACACGCTTTAATCTAGAAAACTCCTTGAGCAAAAACTTTGTGCTAGATATTAAGATATTTGACATCCGGTTCCAGCGTCCTTAAGTTACTGTGTTTCAGTCAAACACAAAAGAGCTTGATAAAGGTTAATTACACTAAAAACATTCAATCACGCTGAACAGGTGAACTCATCCATGCACAAGATGCTTTTATTTTACAGTTTAATTGGGTTTTTACAAGCTATTCAAACTTTAAGGAGAAAGGTTTTTAAATAAGGACTGGCACTTAGTTTGATATTTCTGCGTTCTTATGATTGTTCTACAGCTCAAATACATGTGTCATGAATTAAATGTTAAAGAATTAAACTTTTGGCAGTCGTCTGCAAAAATAGAGCAATGCTATTTGGTTTTTGTTTAGGAAACCAAACTTCGGGATTGGCCTACAATTTCAAAATTAGATCGATGCACTGTAATTGCAATTGTCCTTTCTCAACTCAAACT
>JAUMHI010000016.1:2300623-2317703 GCA_032359435.1 Enteromius unitaeniatus
AAACTTCGGGATTGGCCTACAATTTCAAAATTAGATCGATGCACTGTAATTGCAATTGTCCTTTCTCAACTCAAACTCTATCCCTGACGCATTTTCCAAGTTTGTGGCAATGCATACAGGGATTCCCTTCAGAAGCAGTGGACGGCTGCCCATCCAGACACATGCTGCAATCACACAGAAACTGCTCTCTCACTAAACACAATCAAACACATCTAAACACAGAGACCGGACTAACAGCAGTAAGTCAATTTAGATCAAAAAAAATATTTTGTGCAGCATTTACTTTTGCTGTATTTCAAACATAAATTTTGGAAATAATTAAAAGACAACGAACAACTTATGTGACTGAAATGAGTCCTAATTTAAAACTTTTTTCACAGTGCATTTGTGTTATTTGTTAGGTTACCTCTCAGTTAAAATGTTGCCTGAGAGGACAACTGTCTATTTAGCCAGTAGACAGCACAGCAACTCACTAGGTTTTGGAGCGAAGCCAATGTGCTGAACTTTTGAGAATGAATCCCACTGTTTTATTGAGGAACGACCTCTGGATCGGTAGCTGGAGTCTAGTTTAGTTTGCAGTCTGGTCGATGTACATTCTAGAAGCATGCGATTGGATTACGCTCGCTGCTGTGATCACTCCTGTAACACTTTAAACAGACATAATGAAGTACAAAGATAGAGAGACAGACCTTTATACAGAGCCAAGCTCGCTACCAAACAGCCTCAAGCAGGTTTTTATTTAGCCTGCGTTACGGGACCTCTGGAATTTTTATTTTGTTGCCCCTAATGGTGCTATAAAGCAATAATCCACCTGAGTCTGTGCGTTACAGTGAATTTATTACATGTAAGGGGTCTAAATGCTATACTCTTAAGTCTCAGCTGTGGTAAAAATCACTAACACACACATCTTGATAGCAACTTCAATGTAATAAAACCACTAGATTTATTTGCAGTTGCACTTATTAAAATAATAATAGTCACGATAAAAAATCTTGAGTATTATAGTCTGTCACTGCTGCTAAGGAACATGACAATTTGGTGGCAGATTAGAAAGCGGCTTCATTTTGGCATCAATAAAATATTGTAATACTTTTTATTATTATTTTGAATTATCTTATATTTTTTGGAAAAATGAAATACTGACTATTTCCTTTTAGTTTTTGTTAAAGACTTACATTTTGCATGTATGCACGTTTGTGTGTCTACAGTCATCTGAATTAAATAAAAAAATAAGAAAAAGGTATTTTCTGTATTTTAATTAAGTTAGCATTTATTTTAAATAGTTTACTTTAGTTTTCGTTGGTTCTCTTTATAGTTAACTTAACAACCCTCTCAAAATTTAGAGTCAAAACATCTGTTTGTAACATTCAACAGACAGCCATGCTCATCATAAACATCTGGAAGTGTTTGACGGTAATACAGGAATAGAAAAGGCTACTGGAAATTATTTGAAACTATACAGAAGTTATGATAAATTGAAGAAAAAAACCCTGCGATATAAATTGCAACGGTATTACTAAAACTTCCTTAAAGTTTTCGACCAGTTGCAGATGTAGTGAATATAAAATCATCTACAACAAAACATCTGTAGCAAAAGTATCTTTGCTTTCCTGTAGGGCACAAGGTTGTGTTTTTGGTTTCCAGACGTCTTTCTTATCAAACACTGCTGGAATTATACGTGCTTATCTACACAACAAGAACAAAGCCGGTTAAATCACTGCGTCTTATTTCAATTCATATCTGCTTGGCTCCCAAACAAGCAGTTCAATAGAGAATGAAACACTTCAATGACCTTTCAGACATTTTGGGTGGAGCGGAGAGGCAAGTCTTAGCCGGTCACAGGGCGTTTGGCATTTGTCGGGGAGTAATTTCACGTCTGTCACGGATAAGGGGATGACTTCGGTATAATTCCACACGCCTTGTTTCGGTCGAGCGGAAACAGGCAACGGTGCGTGGAAGCCGTAATGAAACTCAGTATGGGGTTTTAACAAGGATGCGTTGGTTTGGTAATCACCAGTGAACTTCGGTCTGTGTGTAATATTCATCCTCACAAACATGCCATAGAAATTCCATTTTACGACCTAAAGTCGAGATTGCAGGGACGTTCACTAAAAACATGCAGATTTTTGTATAGGTTTTGCATAAACTCATTGTACGTATAAAAAAAAAGTCATTCCTGTGCAACTGGTGGCTGCAAACAGACCTGAAATTGAACTTTTTATACATTACAACTACATTTATACTTATTTACGTTTATTTTAGCTTTTAGAAAAATCTATTGCACATAGCGGTAAACTTGTGTAATATTTCTTCCTCTTTTTTTTTACTTAATAGTTAATTAGTTTCTGTTCACCGCTATAGATTTAGCATCTATGATGACTTAAGGTTCTGTGAAACCTGTTTGATAACAATAATTATTCCGTTTAGTGCCACCAGCAGTAGAAATGATTCACATTGGACCAGAATTACAAACAGCTTACACCATCATAAACGCATCAAAAAACTACCGTCAGGGACTTCTACGTTTGACGTTATAACATTTATGGGACGAAAGTATTTAAACAAATCACGCAACAAGATTATTAAGGGTAACCGTATTATTATTTAACACACAAAAAAACATGCATTAACTCATTTTGCACTTGACATGAATGTGATAGTTACATTGGTCCTGGCCGTTACTATAACTATACCCACTTATAATTAAACCTTAGTCTAACAAATACCTTTTGAAATGAAAGACTTTAAAACTTTAGACACTAGAAATGGAAAGTCAAGTCAAACTGAGATGCAAAATGCTCATTGGATAGTCTTGCATGCACATTCTGTCAATAGTACTAAGTTAACTATGCATACTGTGCATAGTATGCATATTACATACTTAGGACGCAAAATGGTAGAATGAAATACCAAGCATAACTAATTAGATTAACCCCAACCACAAACCTGCATTCCAAAAACATGTCAGCCAATCAGATAGCTCCAATGTGGGGGGCATTTTTGATTGGCTAATATATATATATATATTTTTTTTTTTTTTTTTTTTTTTTCTCTGTGCGGTTTACAGTCTAGTACTTTCAAAGACACATATGTGACAACTATTCGCTGATATCTTTCAGGATGTAAATCTAGTTTATGCATGATATATAGTAAAAGACATCAGCAAGATGGTTTAAATTCATTTTAGCTCTTTAAATCCGTAATATACACACTGGAAGACCACTCTGCTTTCTAGATATTTGGCTTCACAAGTATAATCAAACGTAGAGAAAGGCAGTCATTCTCCTCCTCTACTTGACTTTCTCAAATAAATGCCCCATTTATGGGTCCGTCACACCTCTGGGGTCCGAAGGCCGGTGACTGTGCCTATATATATGTGATTTATTTGTTTGTGTGCATGTGTGTTTGCTGAAGGGGCTCTGGCGGGTTAATTATTAGTTATTTTTCCAATCAAACTTTGACCTTCCTTTCTCAAACTCTCTCTAATAGCCTCATGTCACACCAAAAATATCACTCAAGCCTGTCTTTGCTCCAAAAGACACACACCCAAAAAAAACGTCATTCAATCCATGAGCATTCCTCAATACTCCTTGCCACAACTCATGTGCACAAAACACCAGAACAATCAATCAGATTTTCCACAGAAGCCCACAGAGTGAATTCAAAAGGAGAACTCGTTCATTTTTCGATTCTTTTTAGCTAATCTTTCCTCTCCAGAACAGCAGATAAACTCCAGAAACAGCATTTCTGCAGCTATCCTGAGCCCCCGAGCTGTGATATCTAGCTACTGCCATTTTAAATCCGGATGTCTGGCTGTAACTAGGAGTCTAAATGTCGCTTTGAGAAAGAACAGAGGGGGGGAAAAGGAGAAAAGGCAGCAGCGAAAGAAACTCGCTCTAGTAAAACAGGTTCAGCCGTTACAATGTATCGCTCACTCGCGCGCGGCTGAAACATTGTAACACCTTAACGTTCGAAACCCGCCAAACATTCTGTAAACATTCGAAGAGCGCTGCTGTGCTGTTCTACGCGCGTATAAATGCAGACGAGCGAAAATAAGAGTACTAAAAGCGTGCTAAACGCGCCAATATCTCATCGCACAGGCCCCTGCGGCGGCCCCCCGGGCTTACCTTCCTCTGCTGTTTCTCCCAGGCCGGGTCCAGCAGTAGATCCCGGTCCCAGTCATTTTCCTGCTCCATGTAGCTCTGCGGTCCTCCCGACGAATACTGGGCTTGATTATTAGAGGCGTGATAATCTACCATGTCAGATACCCGAGAGCACCGTCAAAACTCTTCCCTACACGGAAACCAAACGAAAACCGGCTGCAGTAATCGCTCTCGAAGCCTTTGTTGGTCAGTATGAAGTATCCGCTGCGTGGACTGACAGTTTCCCCGCCGAGAGTGCGTTCCTCCACCCGTCTGACAAAAATGGAGTAGGAGACGCGCCGCTCCCACTGAGGAGGAGGTAGTAGGCCCGGAAAACTGAATATTTAAATACTGCTTTACTTATTCAGAAGATATCCGATCTGAGCTCTACCCACGAGCGGGGTGGGCTTCTGCCATTGGCTAATCTCGTCAGGGGGAAGTATTTTTAGATTGAAAAGGTGAATTTGTTAAAATATTCACAGCGGGATGATGATTAATAGCTAATACAAATCTGAAAGTTTAAAAAAAAAAAGTGAACTGTATTTTATTTATACAAATAAATTGCATTTGTTCTATTTATATTGTTTATATTCTAATAATTGTATTATAAAAATTATAATTATATCCTATATTGTAATATAACAATTATTAATATAACTGTAATGATACAGTACATACATTTTTTAGTTTCAATTATATTATTATTTTACATATTTTTCATATACTTATATATGAATTTATGTATTATTAAAATTATGCATTTTTTATATTATGTACTAATATTTGATATGCTACCAAAGTATCTATCATTGAAATAATATTTGCAATATATTCATATATTTTGTATTCTACCAAATTTTACACTAGTAGCTTCAAATGATTCATATATAAAATTATTATTATACTTATTTATGTAGTTTTCATTTAAATACATTTTGTATATTACATGGATGTTTTCTATTGGTCTGTTTTTTATTATTAAAATAATATTGAAACTGTTTCATATAAATAAATGTTCATACCAAAATTCCTTACTTTCTTTCATCTATATGCTTATAAAGTATAATTCTATTTATCACTATACGAAAACGTAATTAGAAGCAAAGTGTACAGAACATTTCGATGTAAAGGGACTTGTTTTTGGCTTGTACAGTGTAACCTGTATCTTCTAACTTTACACACTCACACAAACAGAAAGAGTTGATGTATTATTCATACACTTTCCACGAAACACTCACCAGCCGGTTGTGTTGTTTTTCCAACTTTCATCTGAATTCCACTCTATCCAGTTTGCAACGAAACACATTGTTTGGTGAAAACCACATACATGTTTATGATTTGAACTTATTGTGGTTAAACTGGTCTGGTTCTCTTCCAACTATAAGCTGCTTAATCCTATCATTAATATTTGATAGCGTCTGTCAAAGGGGACGTGAAGTGGGTCAACATCAGACAGATGAGCACATCAGCCATACGCTGCTGTTTACGTTGTTCATGACACCCAGATCCACCTCTGATACTGAGCTTTATCTGTAATATCATCCCCTGTGTCATAGATTCAAATACAAATCAGTCGCTTATTCATCATTTCTTATTTTGCAATTCAAAGCAGCAGCCCCGTGTTACAAATCATAGCTGGGACATTTTACAGACCCGAAGCTTATGTAAGGATCCTGAAGCCATCCGGTCCACACATAATTCATTATCTGGCATATCTCCTGCTCATGCATGCTCTCAAAAGTTCCCACTGTAATAAATATTAACAGTACATGCCTCCAGAGACAGGAGGAACAAAATGTTTAAAAAATTGCAAGTATTCATGACCTAAATGAGGAATGTTTCATTTAGTTAAACAACAAGATCTGAAAATGTCATAATATTTATTATTTCTATACTTTTGTATTTATTATTTTATAATAGTAAATTGTTCTAAAATACATTTTATAGAATAAAAATGATTTAAAATGAAAAGTACTTAACTGCTATTGTTATAATTGTATTAGTTTTGTCAGAATATTTATTATTTATGATTTGTATCATTATAATATTTAAGTATAGCTCAAAATGCTAAATTTGTATAAGATAATAATAGGATAAAATTGTGTTATCATGGTTACTAATAAAAAATATTACACAAAGTTACAAATAGTGCTAAATAACATAAACATTAAAATCATTTTATACAAATAAGAATTGTAAAATATAATTTGTCAGAATATAAATTATTTTATATGTATTTATAATTTATAATGATAAATAGTTATAGTAGTAAAAAAAAAAAAAAAAACATAATATAAACATAAAAATAAAATAAACATTTACTATCCCTCATTTTATTTTATTATGGATACCAATAGACCAAAGACTTTCTTTCCAAAATATTATATTTATTAAGCAAATTCAATAATTGACATCCGTCCACTAGAAACAGTAATGCTAGTAAAAACAGTAAAAAATAAAAAGGTTTTTTATCATATGTATTAACATTGGATTTCTAATATTGCAACTTAAATGTTAAAACTCTGCATTGACCAATCAGCTTCTTCTCCTGGAGCGATCTGTAAAGCAGACGTAGATCTGTTTCTCTGCAGCTGCTCTGGAATCAGTTGTACATGGTCATGTTCAGGAACTACAAATCAAGAGAAAAACACAGAAATATTCATTTGGCGCACAGTAAATGAATCCCATTTTTCACAAGATAATAAATTCAGCTCTGTCTCATGTAATATCAGTCAGTCATGTTGGATATAGAAGGTAAAGGAGAACTAAAGAAGGATGGATCAGTCTGGTTAAACATCAAAGAGGTTCAGAGGATGAAATATTGTGTGTGTGTGTGTGTGTGTGTGAAGAGGACTCACTGCGTTTCTCATGTTTTACCTGTCTGAAGTTTACTGAAATCATTCCCATCCCTGTCATATCAAACGCCTGAAACTTGCCTAAAAAACACAAACAATTAGATTTCATTTTAATTTTAGTTACCGTTTTAGTTGTTTTAGTAATCTAAAAAAATATGTAAACACACACACACACATATATATATATAAACTCTTCATTATTTAACTTTTAATACCTTTAATTGTATTATTGTGAACTGAATTTAACATTTTAAATGTTGCCTTGGCAACTAGATGAAATAAAATGAGGCTGTTTTGGTCACCATTGACTCCCATAGTAGAAAAAAATATATATACAGTAATGATCCAAACAGTCAAACTTTCCTCAAAATATCTTCATGAAAGAAAATTCATACAGGTTCGGTACTACTCAAGAATGAGTCAATGAAAACATTTTCATTTTTGGGTGAACTATTCCTTTAAGATTATTCTTTCTGTTTTAACAAAAGTTGTTTTATGGTTTAAATGAGCTCTTATTAATGAATAACCCTGCAGTTCACCCTCATGATGCACCAAACCCTTTTTCCAAAAAAAAAATCCACTCCATTAATTAGTCAGAAATTCTCCTTTTATGTTCAACGTTAACAAAAAAAAGGTAATATATATTTTATTATATATATATTTATATTATATATATATTTAGAACTGGGTGTATTTTATTTAATTTTTTCCATCTTTGAGTGAGTTTAATATCTAAGTACTATTTGTTGCACTTTGCAGCAACTCTTTGATTTGTGTGCTCTCTTACGTATCATGCAGTCCAGTTTGGTGAGCAGGAAGAGGAATCCTGGGAAGCTGACGGTCATATCTGGCTCGGTGTAGCGCAGGCCAATCAGCTGCATTATGAACTCATCCACCTGTATACCTAGACCAGAGGAGACGAGCTCAGATCAACCCAGATCATCAGCATTCCTCTCAATGTGTTCAGACGCATGACAACAGATGAATGAACAGGTTTCTCTCCTGACAGCTGGGTGTGTGTGTGTGTGGGGGGGAAGCATTTCACAGTGAGTGTGTTTTCAATCTCAATAAGTGTTGCGTCAATGAATGCATTTGCATGTACAGGGTGTGTGTTCATGCTCATACTTGCATGTGTGTGTATGTGAGTAAGTGTGTGTCATAGGTTTCACCTGCTGCTGCGAGAGCGGGTGGGATTTCTAGATAATCCAGCGCCTGGTTCTTGTTTTTGTCGAATGTCATAAAAATACTCTATAAAAAAACACAGACAGACGGATATATATATATATATGGGTAGTTAACAAATAAAAATTGGGCTGTGTTGTATGGTGTGACAGGCAAAAAAAACTTAACAAATAAATGAGAAAAATGTATCTTCATTCTTGGAGTTACAAATAGCACGAGAGAGGTTTTTCTTCAGTGTTAGAGTTTTTTTTTTATATATATAATTTTCTGTCACATTATAGTAAACACATATACTAATTATATATACATTAATATAATATATATATAATTAGTATATGTGTTTACTATTTATTTATTATTATAAGTACATTTATTATTATTAAAAGTATATGTAAATATACTCACACATGCATGTATATATATATATATAAAAAAGATTTTACATTTCATTTATATAAATATATACATGTAAATATATTCAAAATACATGCTGTATGTGTATATGGGTCATAGATACAAAATATAAATAAATAAATAAAGCATAATACTGCTTTAAACTAAAAATTTTCCCCTTGATTTACTAAATTTACCCACTAAAATGTAATTCAGTGTAAAAATCTCGTCAGGCATATTTACAACAAAAATCAATTAATTAAAACACATTAAAATGTGAACTATATGCACCCCAAAAACTATACGTTTAATTTTATATAATTTTTATTTATTTAGGTTTTACTCATTTGTCAGTAAGATTTTTTAATCATTTGAAGCACACAAAAATTAGTTTAATATGCTTCCGTATTCTTTCATATATTTTAATATAATTCAGAATAAGCATGTTGTTTGAATTTGAACATAAACATTGTGTTACACTGAAGGACAATGTAACATTGTTTCAACCAAATTTTAAATTTTTATTCTCCAAAAATTATCTGATTACATTTATTTACATTTAAAGTGCTTTCTATGGACATAAAATCCCTTTTATTAATAAAAAGTAATTAAAAAATACTAATATATGTATATATTTGAATACTTGTTGTATTTGATTATTTGATATGTTTTTACTTTATTTATGTAAATGAATTTCAACAAATTAAGTGACACACACCCAACACCAAACAATTTTTGGCCTTTAAGAAAAATTTGTGAACATTTCCCACTCATAATCATGTTGTTGCATTCATCTCAGAAATGATCTTTTCAAACTAAACTTGACGCACCATATGATGCAATCAATCAAGTGACATGGAATGCACTGCTTCACCTTCTACAGTCTTGTCTTCATTGTAATCAAACACACCCTACATGCATTAAAATATAAACAACCAAATGTCCTGACCGTCCACTTCCCGAGTTTTCCCCACAATGCCTGGAACTCTGTCAAGTTGAGTCGTCCCATTCCTTGGCTCTGATTGGAGGTGTTAAGGTGACATTCCAATCTCCACCCAATCTTATACATTCTTGTGAAACACACCATAAAACACCACACCCACCCACCTCCACCTGCAACTACTGAGATAAGACATCCGCTACGATGAGAAAGAAATACTAGCATATATACTGCATTACACCCACCGCACTATTCTTAGAAATAGAATGTGAAACCAACTGTTGCATTCCTGCTCAAAAACTGTGGAATAATGTCATGTTTTTCAAAGAAGTCTCTTCTGCTGCATTTATCTGATCAAAATAAAAACGAAATATTATTACAGTTTAAAACAACTGTTTTCTATTGTAATTTCCAACATCATTATTCCAGTCTTCAGTGTCACATGATCCTTCAGAAATCATTAATCACTGCACATTTCTAATTATTATCAATGCTGAAAATGGTTGTGCTGCTTCGTATGTTTGTGGATTTTTTTAAAGACATTAATACTTTTATTCAGCAAGGATGCATTGAATTGATTAAAAGCGACAGTGAAGACATTTATAATATTTACAAAAGATTTATTTTTCAAATAAATGCTGCTCTTTTGAACTTTCTATTCATCAGAAATTATGAAAGATAAAATATATTATGGTTTCCTCCAATAAAATGCAATGTTTAACATATTCAAACATATTCAACATATTCAACACAGCTATAATAATCAGAAATCTTCCTTGAGCAGAAAATCATCATATTATAATGATTTCTGAAGGATCGTGTGACACTGAAGACTGGAGTAATTCACAGGAATAAATTGCATCTTAAAGGGTTAGTTCTCCCAAAAATGAACATTCTGTCATTAATCACTCACCCTCATGACCCCGTTCCAAACCCGTGAGACATCTTCTGAACACATGATATTTTTGATGATATCAGAGAGTTATCCGACCCTTCATAGACAGCAACACAACTGAAACAATTCAGACCCAGAAATGCAGCAAAAACATCACTAAACACTTCGCGTGACATAAGAGGTTTAACTTCAGTTTTGAAACGCTGCAAAAATACTTTTTTTTTGCGCAAAGAAAACAAAAATAACATAATTTAACTACATTACATTTCACTAGTTCCCACTTCCTCCGCGATAAGATAGCTTGTTTTGCGGATGTCCAGGGGACAGGCAAGGAGCCCGGTGGCCCCCAAGCCCTAGGAGGTTAGGCTTAACGGATGCTCGGAGCCCAAGGTGGAGGAAAGGGTTTGGCGGTGGAAGACAAAAACCCAGATACTAAGGAGAGGAAGTGAGCGGTATATATGGCAGTGGAGAAGAGTTTTAGTAACGGGGAGATTGGTAGCAGCTGCAATCGTTCGTGCGTGGTCCTCCTGAAATTTGATTATCAAACGGCATTTTGTACACATATTTAGTATTGTCCTAATGTTTGCTTTTACTACCTGGAAATTCAAAACTATGAAACGCTACGTAAGAAAGTCATTCCACACTTCATGTTTTCGGTATTTGAGTGCATCATCTGGGTATTTGAAGTGTGCTTTTTCAGTGTGAACACACTACTCACACTATTTGTACTATAAATCGTCAGAATAGTGCACAAGGACGCGATTTAGGACGCAGCTTACCATTCTTCTGCCCTGACTTACGTCTTTCTCCTTATTAGAGAGAATCACAATGCAACGCATTTGATGTAATCAGGCCCGTTTACATCCAGGTGAAAGCACAAATGTGTACGTAATCACAAAGCTGAAGTTGATCCACTGATGTCACATGGACTGTTTTATTGATGTCTTTACTGTGTTTCTGGACCTGGGATCATTTCAGTTGTGTTTCTGTTTATGGAGGGACAGATAGCTCTCTGATATCATCAAAAATATCTTTATTTGTGTTCAGAAGATATAAGAAGGTCTAACAGGTTTGGAACGGCATGAGGATGAGTAATTAATAACAGAATTTTCGTTACATACAGTATATTCACATACAGTAGGAAGTAGTTCATTTAAATTGTAACAATATTTCACAATTAGTATTTCTGATGCTGCGTCCTTTAGCAGAACTTACTTCTTTTTGATAAAACTCATTTAAATGCAGTGTTTAGCGCTTTATCTAGTTGTACTCTGTGTCCGTGCACACTAACCAGTGCGTTTGTTAAGGACAGTGTATATCAGAAGTGCACTAGCTGTGAAGGATACATCCATGAGCACCACAAAGCTCTTGCAGTGCTCCAAACTCAGCTGCTTCTCGCTACCTGCAAAGACTGACCGGGCAGAAAACAGGAAACAGAAACAATATCATACAACTCACTTCCTCACGGGTTACCACATCGCTTCCTGCATGGTTTTCAACTCTGCTAGCAGAACTAAGGAAGAGAATTGCATTATAATGGCACGGTGAACACGACTTCTGAAAACCATTGAATGCAATTGAATGCAAATGTAGAAAAAAAGAAGTGAAGTGATGAAAAACAGCTTGTGAATAAATAAGTTCTCACCTCCTTTGGCAATGGCTTCTGTCAGCAGGTTATACAGATCCAAAGGGCTGCAGTAAGGCCCCTATAGACAACGCACAGACAACACACAACAGTCACACACATGTGACATTACAAATACATATAAGCATGTCAAGATAGTACTGTATTGTGCAGCTCAGTGTCCAAGTGACATGTTTACCTTGACACAATGTTTCACAAAGAGATCTTTGGCTTCATTTACAGACGGCAGACCTGCGAGATGTGGAGACATTGGCTTCACACACACACACACACACACACACAGAAACAATTACAACCCAACAATTATATGGAGCCAGTGATTATAAATAATGATAAAAGCTGTGAAACTAAATTTTACCAGAGGAAATGAGTTGGGTTCTTCTGGTGTAGCAACATGTCTGCAAACACACAAACATATAAAAATTAGAAGTCTTATTAGAATTTTTTGAACAACATTTATTTTATTTTATTTATTTATTTTTGTAGTCCTTTTTTCTGCTAATGTTTCCACCAAGAAAATATTTACAGTTTATGCAAACATTACATTATATATATATTTTTTTTTTCATTCCGAGAATATTTGCTTTTAAATGAGAACATTGTTAAAGACCAATTAACTTTAAACTAATGTTCTTTTAAGGTTAGTGGAAGAATGTTTATTCATAACTTCAAGAGAAGCTTGTCAGAGTTTCTGGAATATTATCTCCAAAAATAAAAGAATGTATGGAGTTTTGTTTTATTCAAGTATTTACTTTTCTTATTTGTCCAAAATTACATTATTGGAAATAAAACTAGAAATAAACGAGTCAGAAAAACGCAGAGGTGAATAGAGGAATATTATTGAATAATATTAGTATAAGTGGATGGCAGCTGCTGTTATTGTTAACCGTAATAGAAATTAAGCTGAAATAAAAATATTTAAACACTAACCTAAAAAACATAAACTTCAAAAAAATATAAGAAGTATAAAAATAAATAGTAATATTTAGGAAAAAAACTAATTCAAAAGATAAAAGCATAGACTAAAAATTTAAATAAATTCGAAATATTGATGTTAAATACATTTTAATATTAATTCTATTCAAATTAAAAGAGAAAAAAAAACATCCATTTTTGGATTTCATATCCAGTTTTCAGACATTAGATTATAGCCTTTGCACTTTTGCAAATCTAAGCATAGTTTGAGATAATATTAGTTATGTACATTAGATTATACTGGGTCTGTGTGTGGGTGAGCTTCACTTACATGGTATTGTTTCCTTTCTCAGTCAGGACTCTCAGGAGGAATTCTCTCTCCTCATTGGTCTCTGAAGTCTGGGGAATGATGATGTAATGACCGGGCGCCAGGCGACCGCGCAGCACCAGCTCCCGCTGCTGGACGTAATCACCTAAGTCCACAATGGTGCTGAGCACTGGCCTCAACTCAGACAAGTCCCCAGAGGAGAGGAAATCTTGCTTGGATCGGGCCTAGTCACACACACACACACACACACACAGTCAAGAGACACTAATATACTCAAATCATGAGCTCAGAAACTCTGGATTCACTTTTTGTTGTCTCTTTATATATGTAATATATAATAAAATAATTGACCTATTAATACAGTATTATATATTATACTGCTTTCTGTAAGCAATTCACATTAATTCAATATAATAGGCCCTATATAATACAGTAACTAGCTCTTCTTATAAAGCAGAGTAATTATATTTAACTAAAACTAAAACCATATTTTTGTTGCTTTGTTATTGAAATATAATGTATACTGTATATATACAGTGAGTTATTTCTTCAAAGCAGGGTAGTTAACTAAAACTGAATTTAAATGTTACTTCAAATAACACAAAAATCTGCTGTTTGAATTAAAATGAAACATTTACAAAAACAATTCATTTTATAAATAATATATAGTGTATAATAGTCCCTGGTTATAATACAGTCACAACATACAAAAAAATTTATTAATTTTAAGGTACAGTAAATTGTTGCTATCAATTTATTTTAGATACATTTAAATAAACAAATTTTAAATAAAATTGACTTTCAATATACTTATATATATATATATTTATTTTAATTTTTTTAATGTAGGTAAAATATACTGTTTGCAACCATTTTCCTTAAAAAATATACCTGTATCATTTCAGTGTATATAATAAATAAAATTGAATATACTGTATAATACAATGTTTAGTGCTTCCTTCAACACAGGTTAATCATAGATAAACTACAATTAAAACCATAAAATATTCCTTTAGGCCTACGTCAAAAAAAAACATAAACTGAAACAAAATATAAGAATTAAACACTTTTTTTATCTAGTTTAAGGCAAGATTTATCCTTTTCATTTAGTTGAACTTTATGTAGTACAATAACTAAACCTGACATTTTTTTTAATTTAGACATTAAATAAAATTTAAATGAACTTAAAAACGAATTGAAAATCTGAATAAATGCTACTATAGTAATTTCAGTGATACTAAAGTAAGGTTGCATTGAAGTGTTGATTGTAGCAGTCTAGAAACTCGTAAACATCTCTTTCCCAGCGGACTGATATAAAGCCATGCACAGAAACGGCACAAAGCCAACCAATCAGACCGCAGCGTTCACATCCAACAATACACACATGAAACACACATAAAACCTTGTATATATGTAGCGCAGCCTTCAATAGCGTCATTCCTTTCAGACGAATGTGTTTCTGCATGAGCGCCAGCAGGAATGAGCACGTTAGTTCAGGGTCACTGGGGTCATCGTCCTCCTCCAGCAGGGTCAGACTATACTGAGGTGGCCCTACAAACACACACACACACACACAAACATCAGAGCATATACAACAGTCTATGTGTGTGAACAGTGATGCTCCTGTACCTTGATGAGCAACCCATCGTCCGTGATGCGATGTACATTTCCAGGGCTTCTGAACTCCGCTCTTACTCAGTGTTTCTTCGTTTAGGTGACAAACCTCCACCGCGTTAAAGTTCTGGAAGAAATCAGCCAAAGACATCCTGATAGGCAGAGAGAGAAGACGATGAAGCTACATCGAAGAGCCAATCAGAGAAGAGTAATTATATTGCGTATTTTCTAGGCCAGGCTCAGCTCCAGATAGGAGATGCAGGGTGGGCCAAGTGATATTCCAGGTGGGTTATAGGCCTAATCAAATTATTATTTTTCCCCATTTCCTTATAAGATGTTAATTTCAGTTATTTTAGAAAGCTGCATTTAATTCAATTAATTAACTTTTTATTGTGACTGTACACTAATAAAATACATTTTTAATAGTGTTTCAAAATTGCTTTAATATTTTCAATATTTGATACAATTACACCAGCATGAATAAATCGTTGTGCACATATTATTTTACAGCACTCTGTATTATAAACCAGTCACACATGATGCTTATGAATGCAACGGCCAATCAGAGATGTTCAGATGAGTCGCTTGCAGACATCATTCTGGCTAATTTTCCCACCCTCCTCTTCACTCATGCCCCCTCAAAAATAATGAATGCATGACACCCCTGGCCTGAGCATTAATCGGTCAATCAGAATAGAGATGGTGTTCCTTTAATGTTTTTTATATTTGATACAATTAACACCAACTATCATGCGATCAATCAGAACCGAGAGAAGACGGCTCACCAGAATTCCCCGTCATTACGCTGGGTTCTCTCCACACGCTGCTGCTCTTCAGCGCTCACCATATTCCACTCCACACTAAACACATCATTCAATAAAGGGTGTAAATTGGTTTTTTTAGCAATGCAAATTAAGTTCTGATATATTTACAGTACGAAATTGATTAAATATCTTTATGGAACATCTCCTAATGATTTTTGGCATTAAAAATGTTGTTCATTTTAACCCATACCATGTATTGTTGGCTATTGCTGCAAATATACGCGTGCCAGGGTCACATATATGTTTATTCAGCGTGGACACATTAAATCAAAAGTAAGAGTGAAGACATTTATAATGCTACAAAAGATTCAAATAAATGCTGTTCTAGTAAACTTCCGGTTTATCAAAGGATCCTGAATAGATAGACTGGAGTGATAAATATTCAGCTTAAGAGTATTCATATTTTGGTTTTTGGAGTCCCAAGCAACAGGTTGATATGCAAGGTCAAAAACACATTCATTTTCTTATAATATGCATTTTTTTAACCTTATTTACTCAACAAGCAGGGTCTGTGAACTCCTAAAGCAGCAAAAAATAAATAAATAGGATTTTTATTTAGACCATTATGCTAATATTTAATGAAACAGACTTCAGAACTTCATACACTTTTAGAAGTAAAACTTTGCAGGATGTTTTTATTCACTTAGAGCTGTTAAACACTGCATGACAGCCCATCGCAGGACTTCAAATAAAATAAGATACAAATGGCCGTACCCTTTCACGTCACTCCAAGGCCCCTCCCACTCAGTATTCCCCCACGGGTTCCTGATCCGCACCAGCTGAACCGGACCTATCGTAGTCTTGATCTGAAACACACAAGAAGCAAGCTCAGTCTGAAGAGCTGTGATGTTTGAACACATTGTTTCTCTATCAGTGGTTTGAGGTGTATTCTTCCCTCATGGACTTTAGAGGGCGCTGCGCACACACATACATATAAATCAGCTATTTATCATTGACCTGAGAGAGAAATACTGGAATACTGCTGTTTCCATAAAAATGAGACATCTATGATAATTGCAGTTGTATGTGGGACATCTCATCTTTTCTTGAAAAAGTTCCAAATCCATCAGTTTTCTAAATAATGTTAAAACTCAAGCCACTTTTGGAACTGCAAAAATGCTTTTAGTTTCAGCCAAAATATCTACAAATTCTCAAATAAAAAATGATGTTCTAAACGAGAACAAATTAAGTACGTTTTTATTGAGAACAAGCAAAATAATCTTATTTCAACCAGAAAACAAGACTATTTGGTTTACCCCATTGACAGATTATTTTACTTGTTTCAAGCAAAAACTGAAAACAAGACTCTCATTTGTTACTTGTCTAGAAAATCCTTCTTGATTTAAG
>JAUMHI010000016.1:2320910-2334969 GCA_032359435.1 Enteromius unitaeniatus
GTCAACCTTTGCTAGTGTTCTGGAAGAATGAGTTTATTTGAGACCTGAATAAAGTGTTTTGGTAGTTGTAGTGCATTCTGAATGAGAACTGAACTGATTTGCAGAGCTGAAACTTGGTTAGGAGGATTGTGTGAAGAGTTCTGCAAAAGTGAACTAAGTATTGAGAAATGGGTCCTAGCGTCTGGAAAAAAACTGTGAGCATCACAAAGTAACAGTAGCTACATATAATATATATCGTAAGTTAAGTTTTCATATTCTCTAAGCAGCTCATAAACAGTCTTCAGTGTGTTTCGAGTTGATCAGCGGGTCTTCAGCAAGAACCACCAGCAGTCAGATAAAGACCATACACTCTCGTTCTCGATTTTCATAAGACAATATTTAAGGACTTGTGAATGTATTTACCTTCAGACCTTTCTTAAGAAGATCTCCTGAATCTGGCTCTTCAGTGTTTTCATTTTCTGCTGAAAGAAAAGCACATGATCTGTGTCTCACTCATATCCATAGTACTGAATACTTCACTGCTTAAATCACCAACACCAGACACACTCAATAGTGAGAGGAGCCTGCTTTCTCTCTAATCTTAGGATAATTCTAGTGTCACGCAGCCAAACCTTTAATCTGGGACCAGTTCGCCATGTATTTTCCATTTTATAAGCCATATTCCTGGAAATATAGCGTGATATTTAGATCATTGCATGGATCAATCTGCTATATGATTATAGACATCTCATTGATTTACATTACAAGCAGCAGAATTTGCACCAGATTGCATTTTTTTGCTCAGTTTGAGTCCCTGAATAAAACTGAACTGCTTCTTCCTCCATATCCTCATTATCAGACTATATGACTCATAAAAGCCTGACGGATCAAATATGATGCTCAACAGAAGCAGTTTTTTAATACTTTGTATAAAGATTCAGCAAACTCTTCTACTTTGAACTGAAATAAGGCAAAAACTTGGTAACACTTTACGATAAGGTACCATTAGTTCATGCAGAATTCATTTATGACACTATTTATTCATCTTTATTAATGTCAATTAATGAATTTACAGTTGTTCATGTTAGCTTACTTTAACAAACACTTTAATAATGCATTAGTAAATGCTGAAATATATGTTTATATCAACATATATACACAATGAAACATAATTTATTGTAATGTAGAGAAATGCATTGCATTGATTACATGCCGCGGATCAATTTAAAGACTTATTTAACATGCAACACACACAAGACGGTCAATGAAGAGCTCACACGGAGACAGAAAGACGCTCACATACTGAATCTGTGTTTACAAACACCCAACCGCAATTAGCCGCCGTATTGTGCACAAAGTCGCCTGATCTAAGGATTCAAAACTCGTCGGCACGCTGAGCACAATTACAATGCCAGACCGCAACCTGCCCGAGCCGCTGAATTCATCAGGTTCGGCTGTGATTTGTTTTGACACAAATCTCCGGCGTGTAGGTGCATAATCACCACCTTGTTATCACACTGAAACAGATTGTTCACCGTCTCTCCCAAAATTGTCCTATAATCATCTCAGGAAATCTCTGACCATGACAACAAAGGCAGGCTTCAATTCTCCTCCATCACGAGCGAGCGGCGGTAGAGGCCGGCTGATAAGGCTGCGTTTAGTCGTGGTGTTTGCTGAGGCTGTAATTAGATTAAAGCTTGGCCAGTAAACACTTTCTCTCTGACGTAACCATGAGGGGATGCGTGTGATTTCTCAAGCTCTTTTCCATTAGAAGGTCATAAAAATTAACCAGCAGTCAATCGCATAATGTCAATTAACACGCAGTAAAGAGATCTGACATCCACTCCAGAAGACACCAGGAGATTTTCTCAGACACGAGTGAGATTAAAAGGTGTCTTAAACAATATCACATGTTACTTAATATAGAAATCTAGCTCTTTTTTTACCCCGTATCACATCAACAATCTCAAGCCAGGCTAATATCACTATTATGTTTTATTGATCACTTGCGTTCAGTTTTTTTGTAGTTCACTAAAACTAAAACCATACCTTTAAAAAACCATACCTTTACCATAACTTTAAAAAAATGTTAAATAAAATAAAATAACTTTAATTTAGCCAGTTTAGTTTAGTTGAACTTTATGTAATAAAATAACTGAAGTAAAATAAATAACAATTAATAAAAACAATATAGGCATATTTAAAACTATGAAAACTAATAAAATGTCAAAAACAAAACGACTAAAACTAAAATGAACATATAATATTAAAAATATGTTGATACTTAAAACTTTTTTCTAATATTTTGTTAGTTTAAAATATTTATTTTTAAAGTTTTAGTCTTGTTGTTTGCTATTTCTAATTATTTTTTTATTCAATAATTTTAATTAATTAATTAATTAATGATTTAAATGATTTACTATTCATTTTATGTTTTAGTTTGTATGATTTGTTGTCTTGGTCCTTAAAAATACATAAAAAAAATATTTCAGTTACTATTTATTTTATTTTACTTATAAGATCTTGTGAAATCAAAACGTAAAAAAAAACCGCTACCGGAAGCAGTTTACTAATTTCTTAAGAGAAACATCTGATACCGAAATTAAATGAACCGAAAACCAAATAAAGCAAGGGCATTTCCATTTGACTAGTTACAAAATGCCATTTCATTATCCTGCAGTTATTGTGTCATAACGCACTTCCAATGATTAACTACACGTTTCTTCATATCCTTTAATATGCTGACTAACGCTGCCTGGTCGTTCCAGTTCTCTCCTTCCCTGCAGAAGTCCTGCTCGTCTCTGTCAGACCCTCACATCCAGCGCGACTGGCCATGTGCAGATACTCCATCAATTATTCTCGCTCTTCTCTGCCCGACTCAATCCTGCGGCCTGGTGTTAAAGTGACTGTTCGGATCTTCTCTCTTCCTGCTGGAGTCAAATGACTGTCATGTCCAACTGAGCGCTGCCGTCTTCAGTTTTCCAGGGGTCCCTTTATCTCTCGTCTCGTGGTGTGAATGGTGTATGAGATTCTCTTTGCTGCATGAGACAGAAGCTTCCCGTCACGACTTCTGCTCTCGCACAGAAACTGATTTGCCACTTCGTGCTGAAACAATTACATTAGACCCTGTTCTTGCAGCCAAATACAACGCTTTTCTTCTAAAACCACGTGAGAGGCCTACAAAGACTGCATTTAACATTAAATGCACTCTTCAGACAAATAAAATTGTGTGTGTATATATTTAAGACAAATGTGTTACATTTATATATGAAATATATTTTTATATATGATAAATATGTAATTGCAAATATATGTAAAAGCTGCATGTGTGTGTATTCATATATACATAATACATATACACAGTAGGCTATATACTGTATATCTATGTAAACAAAACATTAAAAATATTAATTGCGAAAACAGTGAAAAAGCACAGACACACACACCTTTTATATTAGATGTGTCTTTATAGTTTTTCTTTTAAAATAATTACTATATATATATATACACACACGAGTGCTTTTGCTTACATAATATATGTGTTTACTGTGTATATTTGTTATGCATATAAATAAACATTCATTTTTGTGTATATAAGACAAATATGTTCAGTTTATACATTAAATATATTTATATATGATATAAATTATATGCATATAAATATATAAATGTAATTGTTCTCAAAGTATATAATGTGTGTGTGTATTTATATATACATAATTAATATACACAGTATACACATACATATTATGTAAATAAAAACTTAAAATTACTAATTGGACAGCACTAACATATTGTAACATCCGTGGTTTATTTTTGATTCTATGTTTCATTCCCATGTGCTCTGTGTGTCCACGTGTCTTGTGACCTAGTTTCCCGTGATTGTGTATTCTGTTCAGGTGTGTGTCATTTATTAGCGTTCATTGTATTTCCTATTTAAGTTGCCTTCAGTCTTTCAGTGTTTGTCGATCAACCCCGAATGTTACCAGTGTCTCTGTGAATGTTTTCTATGTCAGAACTTTATGGATACTGCTCCACATTTTGTTTCTCGTTATATTAAAAGTCTTTTATTTTATACTATACGTTTTTGACTCCTGCGTCCTCCTTACCTCTACACGGATAAACGTTACACATATATATATATATATATATTAATCATAATTTATGATGTTAAAAAAGATTAATATTTCAAATAAATGCTGTTCTTTTGAGCTTTCTGAAAAAAGAAATGCATCAGTTTCCACAAAAATATTGTGCAGCACAACTGTGTTCAGCACTGATAGTAATCAGAAATGTTTGTTGAGCAGTAAATCAGTATATTATTCTGATTTCTGAAGACTGGAGTAATGATGCTGGAAATACAGCTTTGATCATAGAGATAAATGACATTTTACAGTAAATCCATGCATTATTTTAAACTGTAATAACTATTTTTACTGTGTTTATCATCAAATAAATACAGCCTGGGTGGGCAGAAGCCTTTTTCAAAAACATTTAAACTATCCTACACCCCTCAAACTACACCTGCATGTATTTTCTACTCTCTGCTGATAGAAACACGCTGACTTGAAACTCTAGCGAAGCCAATTGTGCATCAAATCTCCTGTGACCTTCACGTGAGGAGCATCGTTTTCCAAATCCGTCACACATGAGCTTTCATTTCAGCTAAGATCCTGCGTCAGAAGGTCGAGTTCACGTCTGAAACGCAATCCGAGCGCATTACGAGCCCAGAATCATTCACAATGATCATAACACAAAACCTCTTTAATACAGGGGCGAACATGGCTGGTGTAGTTAACTGAACACATTTGAATATGGAAATATTAACACTATATGATTTTGTTTCAGCGGGACAGAAGTCAGCTTCATCTCAGGCTTCATTTGTCAACGTCTATTCGAGGTAATTTATGAATGAAGTGAATTAAATCAAACGCAGCTCGAATCTGCTTTAAATTTGCATTATGAATCATGCATTTTGACCTCAGCAGTCTGTCTCCATGTTCTCCGTCTCACGGTAATAAGGCTCCGGAATTGGCAGCGTTTCTAAATGTCTTATTATATGAAACACAAAAAGATTTTTAAAAACCTCCTTCCATAGCCGCCTGTAACCACTTTCATCCTTTATAGTTGTGCATAATAACCACGGAGAGGAAAAGAAATGATTGATCTCTATAGATCAATTGCCGAGCGCTGATTGCCAGAACGTGCTGATGCAGAACAGGTCTGGTGTTTTATACGGAGACGTACAGAATCAGCAAAACTCAGACGCTTGTTTCCTGCGCTTCACGAGGGAAGGAAACATTCAACCTCAGAAGCGCTGACCTTTCGTGGCGGTTTCTATAAAATAAGCTGAAAACATCACCCGCTGTATGATAATTATCTTCTTTAGCAAGTCCTCTGACAGGAAACATGTTACAGACTTTTTGCAGGAAGCTAAATCATAAATACAACACCCCACTAAGATGAAATGGAGGACAAACAAAGACTCCTGAGAAAAACACTTTAATAAACACTCTGAGCACTGAAAAAATCTTGTTTTCAGCCAAAATATAACAAAAAAAAATAAACCAAGAAATATTCTAGACAATTAAAATTTTCTTGTTTAATAAAGAAAAAAGAGCCCAAAATTAAGTGAGTTTTTAGTTGAAACAAGTAAAATAAACTTATTTTGGGTTTTGAAATAAGCTTATTTTTCTCACCTTGCTGGCAGATTCTTTTGCCTGCTTAATTTCATTATCACTTGTTTTTACTGCAAACAAGACAATGATTTTTAGAAAATCTTGAATTTTTGATATCTGGACTGGAAACAAGGCCAAAAAAAATCTAAGTAAGAAAAGCTTTTTATTTATTGTTATTTTTTTCTCTGTCAGTGTAGAAGTCATTTAAAGAAATAGTTTAGCAAAAAAAAAAAAAAGAAATTTTCTCAGATTTAGATGAGTTTGTTTCTTCATCAGATCTGGAGAAATGGGTCTCAGTAATGGATGTGAATGGGTGCCGTCAGAATGAGAGTCTTATAAAAACATCACAATAATCCTCAGCACTCCAGTCCATTAGGAAAAGAAAAAAAGCTGTTTTGAGTTCTGACAAATAACCATAAAGTCCATTTTAAAAAGTCTATTATAACTCTCCCTCCAGTGAAATAGTTATTATGTATTACAGTCGAATGAATTCAAAAAGTCTTAATGCTCGATAAGTCTGATGTTCTGTCTTCTCCAGATGTTAACTGATGGACTGGAGTGCTGTGGATTATTGTGATGTTTTTATAAGACTCTCATTCTGACGGCACCCATTCACATCCATTAATGAGACCCATTTCTCCAGATCTGATGAAGAAACAATCTCCCGAGGGTGAGGGTTTTGTCTGAACTGTTGTACAATGTAAAAAAGCAATGTCTGAGCAACAACACTAATGTATTCTCATGAACACTCGTCAGGCGTGTAGCAGCGAGGGACAGGCGTGTTGTATGTGTTGACGTCTCGGGGCAGGGTGATCTGTTTTCTCCAGATGGGATATTCACCGCCGCAGACGAGGGTCACACAGGAGTCGAGAGTGACACGCGTCTCTGCGGTTCTCCAGCTGTGTGTGTGTGTGTGCGCCTGGGTTTGTCTGAACAGCGCTAATAAAGTACAAAAACAGAAATAAGTATCTAGGAGATGACTCAGATTAGCAGGTTAATGGAATGAATCGGATGCGTGATTAATGCCTGTAATTAGAGTGATGTCGGAACAGACAGCTGAAACTCCTGCAGATCTTCCTCTCACAGATCTGTATCTGTCTGCAGCAGGCATGTGCAAATTTGTGTTTTTTTAATGTGTGTATGGAGCCCTGTCTTTGCCCCACAACAATAAAATGTAACTATTAATCTCAATTTTGCTAAATAAAAGGATCTGGCTTGCATCAGTCACATGCCTGCCATTAACCAATGCTCGCTTGAGGGCAGAGCGCGCTCATTACGAGCCGGGTACGAACTTATGCACCAGTTGCATCATGGGTATTTATTTAGCGCTTACCTATTTTTGTGTCATTTAAGCAAGAGAGTTGGGTTTTTGTTTTAGTGATGTTATGTGCGTTTATGTTCAATTTAGTTTGGGTGGGTTTGGTTCATTTGCAGCCATTTTATATTAAAGTGAAACTGTTACCATCATGGAGAGAGATGTGTAGAGGAGTGACCTGTTGACATTGCCCTTTATTGTGAAGTGTGTTATAAAAGATGAGCCATGGAGGGTAGATGCTGTCATTCAGCTTTCTATCTGCCCCTTTTTTACCTTTGGGCACCCGCCCCTATAAACGTCTCTGCACGGCCCTGGTCTGCAAAAATATTTCCATTAATGTTTGTTTATTAAGTAACAATTTTTTAAGGTTTCAGTTTTAGTTAACTATTAAAGCAGTGGAGAGAACTATTCATTCAAAAATATTAAATATTTGCACTAAAAGTTTTTGTTGATGAAATAAAATCTAAACATTAGCTGAAAAACAAACAAATTAAGTTTAAATTAAGGTACTAAAACTATTAAAACTGAAACGTATTGAGTGTGATTCTTTTCAAAAGCAAACACACCTTCTTCGAATGCAAATGAGGCGTATTATGACTGTGACTTTATACGTATAACGTTGTGGCATTAAACAGACCCAGGTAAACACGAAGAGACACATCAATCCTGCCACAGAATGAACTAAATGCTCAGTAACATAAATAAACTATGTTAGTCTTCCTGTGTGAGTCTGGTTTTAAACAGAATAAAGTGTAAAGAGATGCAACAGTCGAAGGTCTGAGACACGAGACTATAACTCAATCATGGCCACAGCACAAATACAGACACTGAGTTTGTGAAACAAGTCCAGAGGACTTTACCCAGCAGGCCCTGGGCTTCCGTACAGTTTAATATATGTGTGTGTATTTCAAGCCCAAACTAATCAGCGGCCCGGCATTCATCACACTCACTGGACCGCTGCTGCAACGGGAGAGCTGCTGTTTGCTGTCAGCTTTATGACATTTAGAAAACAAAACCAATCAGTCTGAAGCATCTAAACGTACCAAACCTCACTGGAGGACACTTTAGGGTCCGTCCGTGTTTACAAACACACGCTGACAGCTCAATGAGCCGCTGGATCGCTGGCCACCTGACATAAAGCATCTTGATCTCATGCTGAAGAACACATGATGGCAAGGGGCAACGAGGGCAAAGGTCAAACGCTGGATGAATGGCTGCTCAGAGTGAGTGGGCGGGGCTGAGCGCTCGCTAAGGATGATGTCAGCGGGCTTATTAACACATGATAGGAGAGGGGAGGGGCCTCTGTCAGAGATTTATTCATGGTTAATTGCAGAGTGCAATGTTGTGTTGCCATATTCAAATAAAGGTTCAAAAATTAAAAATGTTTCCACAATCAAATGAAGATTTTAAAATGCAAGTGTCATTTGTTCAGCTAATTGTCAGCCTCTTACCGATATGCTTCTCATAAACAATTTTTGCATTTTCATATAAACGACCTTTAATTAACAGAGTGGAATAATCACGGCTGATAGTAATACATGCACGCGTAAAAGAAAACCTAACTAGACAGCTGTTACCGAACACAATCAAAGCATTCAGGATAACCTCCAAAACCAAAGGTGATGCCTTTTTAAAAGCTCATTATCATCAAATGTTTCCAAAACATTTCCATTCTAAGGCAGATTGCCAGAGACAGCATTTTATTATCCGTGATTAGTTTTAGTTACTAAGATGATTTAGGGGCTTGTTTAAGCGCTACTCCTAGAGCTAAAATGAACTAGAACTGACAGCCATTATTGAAAAGATTTTCTCCAAAATAAAATGAGTCATGAGCTACTTTTAATCTTGAGATGTTTTGTGAAAATGGGCCCAAAACATGAAAAACCCACCTACTGTAGTAACCACCCATAGCACCGTAGCATGATGGGTATTGTTTGTTAATTTATTCTATATTTCTCCTTCTATTATTAGCCGAGTCCAGACTTGAATTAACTCTCGCCGCCTTCTGTTTATTCTCCTTCGTTTCCCTCTGGACGACTCTTGGACTGCAGAAAGTAGCCAAACTTTCTCAGTAATGTTTTAAACCCAGAGAGTGATTACCCAGCAGCACTTATCTCCGCCTGTGTTTTATAATCCTTTATCCTCTCAGCTGGAGGCACCTGCCTTCGAATGTGCCAGGAAGTGACATCACAATCATCATCATCCTAGAGCACGCTGGTTTCATGGGTGTCCATCTGTAGGAAGTTATCAGAGGTCAGTGAGCATCTCCTAAATATGATACAACTTGCAACAAATATTCAGTTGCATGATGTCCATTTTTGGTTATCCGTGTGGGCACTGATCTCTAAATAGTAAATATTTTAGGTGTCTTCTTTAAAACCTTCATTTTTCCTCCAAGACAGCAGTGGCATTTAATGGAGAGCAAATGAAGTTTCTCTTGAGAAAAACACCCTAATGTTCTCAAACGTGTCTCCAGAGGAGATCTGATACTGAAGTGATGATAACACTTCACAATAAAGGTCTCATTAGTGCAACTAATAATGGGTTAGTGACTAATATTAACATACAACCTTTGATAAATGACATTAACTTGATTAATGGCATGTTAGAATGATTTTTCATTGTCACTTTCATTGCCCAAATTCCTTTTCTTTTTTTTAAGACAAAACTGATTCTTCAAGAAGAGAGCAAGAGCTATTACAGAAAACATATGCATTTCAGGTTTATTAAAATCATAAAAATAAATGTATAAATAAAGAGAACACTTGATTTCATTTTAGTTTAACCTCCTTAATTGTTATTAAGTTCATTAATAAATAATAATTCATTTTAATTAATACAAACTAGACTTTAAACATGTTTGGAGCTGTAAAATGATTACTCAAGTATGTGTTACAAGAAATAAAAACAATGTCTATTTTGTATTTGTTTATGAAAGCTCTAAAGCTACTAAATCCAACATTTCAAATCATGTCTCCTTTATTTCACTCCGAAGCTCTGCAGGAGTCTATCATGTCATGATGTGTTAGACTGATGTAAGCGTATGATTTAGATAAGTGTGTAAGAAGAGATGATACAGGATTTATTTGATCTTTAGCCTCTGTCAGATGCTGCTGATCTGGACTGAAAACTCTTTTATAGTAACTGCATGTAGAAGAATATTTAAGGGTCACCCTGTCAATTAGATTTATGACTTATGAGCTTTGACACCTGTTACGTCCTGTTTCTTCTCACACACACAGAACACTCAAAACGCTCCAGAAATCCAGCCGTAAGCCATCGGCTCACATTGTTTTGCACGCATGTTTGAGATAAGAGATAAAAGCTTTGCTCTGTCCGCGGCGCCGGATGCCGGTCGTCAGAGTTCATTCTGAGCGGAAGATCACGCTCTGATCTGAGGGGATTTGGCTCGATGCAGCGCCTGATGGGAGGGACTGCCCCACTTTCAGGCAAAGCCTCATGGGAAACTTCTGCCGCCATCAACGGTAAACACAATCCAGCCGCCTCACTGTTGCCATGGGAACAGGCCCGGTTCTGCGGTTTCTCATGCCGGAGTCGGCTCTGCTCTTGACCCAGAAACAACAGGCAGGACCGATCAAACGATCAAACAGATTTATGATTTGCAGAGAGAATCACGCGGCGTAATCCATCAACAGTTCAGACGTAATCATGTTAGCAGGCCTCACGCGGAGTAATGCGCCAATAAAACACACCGCATTGACTCAGTGTTCCCAAACCACTGCCTTCTTCACCAGCGCACAAGACCCGGCTAATTTCATCTAGCATAACCAACCAGAAAATTAAAATCTGCCCTCTTTGGTCCAGGTGTTCACTTAGCATTCACTAGGATATAGCAACTATCCTGAGCGCCGCCTCATGCTGATAAAGGCCCTTCTATATAGGTCTTTCTATTAAAAAGCATTTTTCACAGATAAATAAAGAAAGCACAGTGAATTAAATGTGACATTTTGAAGTACAAATTGTATTTTCTTGTAAAAAACAATCTATAACCTTTGTATTACTTAGAACTTAGAATATTTTAGATATACTATTTATAATAGGTTTCTTGCAACGAAGAAGGAAAAAAACAATAACTATATATTCAGCTAAATTTAATAAAAAAATTACCTGAACCTGAAGCATTGAAATTAATAAATAAAACATTAAAAAACAAGTTGCTTTGGTAGTTAACTAGAAAACAAACAAACAAATAAGCAAAAAAATAAATAAAAAGGAAATTTCTAAAAACTAAAATAAATGAAAGCTATATTAGAACAATATATATGACAAAAGCACAGAAAATTGCTGAAGTTAAAATAAGACTGATATACATATACTGCATTGGTATATAAACAATACTTACGTATCACTAAATATTCGATTTCACTTATTCTGTTCAAATATTCTCAAAATTTAGGAGAATGGAAAAATTACAAATTATTTTTACAAAGTTTTTCTTTTAATGTTTTATACAGAAATCTCTTCTGCTCTCCAAGGCTGAATAAGTATCAAAAAATCAATCAATCAATAAAATTCTGTAAAATTAGTAACATTGTAAATCGTTATCACAAGTATTTTTTTATAGAAACAAAAGCTATTTAAAAGTATTAATGAATGCTATAAGGCTACATGAAAACAACACTGACTGAGTCTCGGAGGGAAGTGCAGGATAAACACTGAGCGTCAGTGATGTAAAGACCAGGTGATCTGTGTAATGAAAAGGCCATGACAGACAAAGATCGAGCACTTCGTCAGCTCTCTTTAAGCTTTTTTCTTACATGTTAAAAATTGATAAGGTAGAAGGCCGCTCCATTACACTTGCCTAAAGAAAATCAATTTCACAGACGGATTCAAAGGTGGCGTGAGCAGCCGTCGATCCTTCAACACGACTTAAATAAATCAATCCGCACAAAGACGTTCACAGCGGCTCGCTTTAGTTCATCTGCAGCAGGGAAAAACACGCAAGCGCAGATGAAGAAACTGAAATAAAAGTATACGGGAAGCACCCGATGAGCTTGTTTATTAAACAATGTGACATCATAATCTCATCACATCCAAGAGCATCTGTGCATAAAGCATCAGCCGTATATCTGAAGTTACATACAACAACAACATATAAAGCAAACGTTCATGAATTATGTCTTTTATGTCTCTGGACATAAAAAACAAAACAAAAAAAAACCTCATTTAATAGTATGCTTAAATATAAGCTCAGAAATGTTTGGTCAAAGGTTCAAAGAATTGGGCTGTTTGCATTAATTATTGCATTACATAAACATTAAAAACTTAAAATAGCTGTTTACTGTGTGATTTTCTGTGATGTTCAGCTGTATCTTCAGCATCATTACTCCAGATCCTTCAGAAATCCTACTAATATACTGATTTACTGCTCAACACACATTTCTGATTATTAGCAATAAGGATATTAATGTGAAGTACTTGGTATATTTTATTTATCAAGCATACATTGAATTGATCCAAAGTGACAGCGAAGAAATGTATAATGCTATGAAAGCTTTCTATTTTAAATAAATCAAATCTATCACAGTTTCCACAAAAATATTGAGCAGCACAACTGTGTTCAGCACTGCTAATAATCAGAAGTGTGTGTTGAGCAGTAATTCAGAATATTATTCGGATTTCTGAAGAGTAATGCTGAAAATACAGTTCACATAGAAAACAGCTGGAATGTTTTTTCACTATTTTTGATCAAATAAACGCAGTCACTCAAAAACATTACAGTCTTAATTAACATAAATGATTAACATGCGTTCTGAGAGAATGTGTCATGCTTGCTCTTGTTGTGAGTTCATCGACGCAGCACTGCTAAGAGCTTTCAGGAGGCTCGGGAACCGCTGCATTTCCATCTCCTGAAGAGCTAAAAACGGTCTTGAGTGATTTGACTGAAAGCATTCGGATACAGCGAGGGCAAAGAGTCATACAGCACTGTGTGTGTGTGTGTGTGTGTGTGCATTTCCCAGCTTGAGTGGCATTTATATGGTTGGTTGTAACAGCATCACTTGTGAAAATACAGACATACACACACCTACTGCAAGTTAAACCCGTCAAGAACATGTCCTACTCATACTGCACCCAAACACAGAATAAAAAAATAAGAAATTATATATTGCACTAAGATTACGAAACCTAAATGTAATATTTTTTGCTCACTATATTCATGATAAATAAGCACATTTTACTGCCAAACTCCTATTACTATAACTGCTAATAAAATCAGTAAATATTATATTTAATACATTTTAACTACATGTTTTTAGGTGTCTTCTAACATGGAAAAAATATGCACTCTACTGGTCAAAAGTTTGGAATAATTATGTTTTTGAAAGTCTTTTCTGCTCACCAAGGCTGCATTACTCTGAGTTTTTATTTTAGTCAGTTAACAGAGCTCTCAAAACAAAAGTGAAAAAGATGAGTCAGTATTACACAATTAACCTGGGCTTTCTAAACTATATGAGACCCTTTATCACAAAACCAGCCATAAGTGTCAGTGTTTCAAAGGCTAAAGAAATCCTCTTTCCATTGATGTATGGTTTATTAGGATCGGACATACAACTTTTTGAAAATCTGGAATCTGAGTTAACGGTCTGAGGGAGCGTGTGGCTTTTTTTCTGCTCTGTCACATATAAGAGTAATACAGCGTTTAAATCTGTAAAGGGTCTATTTTTGTTAAATACACTCACAATATCAACAAAACATTCTGCTTTTGATAAATAAAGAAAATAAACAGGGTGTCTTCTCTGCTGTCTCTGTGATGTTCAGATTAAAACACGTTAATAAAATGAACTGTAACTCCGTGAAAACCTGACTCACAGACATGAGAGATATATCTACAGAAAGCTGTATATTTCTACTCTAAAATGAAGTTAGTCATTAGTTAGTCGAAAATAAACATTCTGTGTTCAGGTGCTATTCACGCGCTATTGTTATTACCATCATCCACATGTACACGCCCACAACAGCAGCGCGAGCTCTGCTTGAAAACATCTCCCCAAGTTCACTTCGGCTGCGTTTCGTTTCTGGAAGAAGACGCGCTGGGAGAAATAAGGTTTGCTTTACTTCAGACAAA
>JAUMHI010000016.1:2335069-2350345 GCA_032359435.1 Enteromius unitaeniatus
CAGTAGATTTTGATATTCTAGGTATTATCAAATGGCCAGAGTTTTGAGAACGCAGCAGACGTGGAGGACTATAATGTAATCAAGTTAGCTAGTATCGGTATATCGATACTTCGGGAAATTAAATTTGGTACGGTTCAGATATTTCAGTATCGTTATTTATCAACACTAGTCTAAAACATGTTAAATAAACTTAAAATGTCTCTGATTCCAAACTTTGTCTCTCATCTGTTTGCAAAAATTGAGCTTTGCGCTCCTGTATCCTACCTCTCTCATTTGGCACAAATCCAGATATTCCATATTTTCATATTTGTATGCTGACACTTTAACTTCAGCTGTGTCCAGCAGAATCAACTTTAAACAATTCTTAATAATGCATCACTGTATAAAGTCACTTTTTTTGTTTGATACATTGTGCTTTTATAATATAAAGAAAACTGATCACTTTTTCATTTGGGTTTCCTTTCTGTAAACAAATTAAACATACAGGATCACAAAAACGAACTAAAACTGAGCTTATATAGGCTATGTCACCATCATGTTTTTCCCCTTGTTTATCTGTTAACTAAATCAAATATATTTAAATCCCATATTGTCATAAGAGCGTGTTACAGGCTATATGACATGTTATAGTCAGCAGTGAAACTGAAAGTAAGTCGCAGACACTAAACAAAATCATCTTTATTAAAAGAGACTAAATTATCCTACAAGTGCTGATGCTGCGCTCTCTCCTCATGCAGTCTTTGATCTTAAAATTAGCTGATGATCAAAAATACTTCTGCAGCATTTACTAATCTTGGTTAATGTTAATTTCACAACCACAACCCAATAAAAATGATTCACGGTAGTTCACAATGTGTTTAGTAATTAACACTAACAAATAAATAAACAACAAATATAATGAATTATGAAAAAGAAATAAATTGTTTGTTGTTATTTTATTTTAGATGCATTTAATGTATTCATCTATTTAATCAATATACTATTTTAGATGTATTATTTTAATGCATTAATTAATATTCACAAATGCGACCTGACTATAACAGTTTCTTCAGTAATCAATTATTTGTTTGCTCAAAATGATGACAAAAGTCATTTGATTTGGACATATTTATATATATTTATTCATTTGGTTTGATAAATAAATAAATAACTTACTGTACAGGCCCGTTTTTATTTATATAGCCAAAAACCTGGACCAATAACTTTAATTTTAATTGCATATATTTGCAAAAGTTTATTGTAGTGCATTTATTAATTTATTGTAGTTTATTTTTTATGTCCTATTTCTATCTACAGCAGGACATTTGGCTGTCATCATAAAAAAGCTTGTCATATTCCATTGTATTGTAAAATTCAATAGCATGGTAGAAGTAGTAAGATACTAAAAAGATCAATTAAGGTAGTATACCAACAGGTTCAAATCTGAACTAAATGCCACAACACTCCAATTTAAATACGTTAATGATCAGCGCACTTGTTTCACAGAAGGACCCTGGTAACAGTAAAGGTAAAGGCTTCCTGACTCTCATTATTGGTTTCTCCTCCGGTGCTCCATCAATCTCCATCATCCTGCTGTAGTACTGCACTTATTTCCCACGGCACACATCCCTCAATATTCAATAGCAGCCGCTGTGGCGCTGGAGGATGAAGCCGTTCTCACACACTGACCTGCAGACAGACCTCTGCGGTAAAAGCAGAAAGTGTTGAGTTTGCAGCGTGAATGACAGGAGAGCTGCGGGGAATCTGTTCAGCCTTCAGCTCCCGTGTTCTGATCTGGGATCAGTGTAGCGTATTCCTCCGTGATTAATGCTGCAGGTGCTTTCATCCGGGCCGGCGGAGGACTGCTGTCAAAGGTAAAGGTCTCTCAGTCTCTACATAAAAGCTTGTGAAAAGATAAAATAACCGGTTTATGCTATAATGCGAAACATTATCCTGCTCTCTACAAAAATCTGGGAAACTGACGGTAAAATAAAAGCAGCTGTGCCAGAAGTTTACGGTAAAAATAAGGCAGAAAAATTTGAGGTTTTATTGGACTGAACTTAAATTTACAGTAAATGAGTGTATATTTGATTTATTATGTTAATATAGCAATCTACTCAAATACTGAAGTCAGTTTTGATGAGAAAGACACGTTGAATCAAAGCTCATTACAAGTAGCACAAATACAAAACACCATCATGAGACAAAAATAAAGTAATAAATACTCATTTAAAAATGAGATGTAATGCAAACCCTAATATACATAACTGATTTAGCAATTTTAATGAAAATCCATCAAATGTGAAGTGCCACAGGTGATTGTTTGTAGAACTGCACTGTAGAACTTAAATACAAAGATATAAATTTTTTATAAAATAAAGAAAACGGATAGTATGTTGTCTTCTTTAAAAAAATCAAGCATATCACAAAAATGACCTGTAACTCCGCACATACAGTATAGTCTAGGTTCTTTTTTTCCTTTTATCTGTTAACTATATCTAATATATTTAAAGAATGTATTCATTGTATGCATATGTAAAGTAGAATAAATATGACATTTTAATGTAGTATATTTAGTATTTTCACATCAGGGTGAAATTGTTTGTTACTATTTTCTGTTCAATATAAATGAAAATAATATATATATATATATTTTTTTACAGTTATTATTGCAATAACATATTTGAATAATATATTTTTTTTTCAGAAATATTTTTTTAAAATACAAGAATACAGTTTTTTTTCCAGACGCTAGGACCCATTACTTAGTTAACTTTTGCAAAACTCTTCACACAATCCTCCTAACCACGTTTCAGCTCGGCAAAGCAGTTAAGTTCACATTCAAAATGCACTACAACTACCAAAACACTTTATTCAGGTCTCAAATAAACTCATTCTTCCAGAACACTAGCAAAGGTTGACAGCCGACAAACACACTTTGTCTCCCACAAAACAATGAGCTAAAAAACACTAACAACATGCAGCATTACAGTGTTTTCTAGTGTAGAACAAGGACACGTCTCTGTTTATAACTGCAATATAAAAAAAAAACTGTAATTAAAAAAAAGTTTTTGTTTTGTATTTTCGTTTGTTTATTTTTTGTCTTTTCGGTCATTTTTCAACTTTTTCTAAATGTTTTGTGTTTTTTTTTTCAGTTTTACACACATCTGTAACCTAATCAAACCATCCACCTTTGAGATGAAGCACAATACAAGATGAATCAAAGCAAAATGCAGCTGAATACATGCCTACATACATTTCCGTGCCTTTATTCAACAACAACAAATCCAGTGCCTAATTATCTCTCAAAAGGGCTTGTTCAACCTGGTACCTTCTAAACTTCATTTCCAGTTTAATGAACGATGAAATGATTATTTTTTTTGGTCATTTGTGTGTGCATTCTGGATCAGGCGGTCAGCTGTTTGAGAACGAGATGACCTGTAACAAACCAATATGAACTTAATGTATTAAATGAGAGGATTTGATGTTAATATGCATATATAATCACATACACAAACTACAGTCCGAAAAGTAATCAAATTGAGGTTGAGAGAGGGCAAAGCGTGAGTGAGCGCTGTTCAAATCAATCGACTTATTAAAGTGTATTTTCTCATCTGAATGTGTGAGACTTTTGATACTTGAATCTCATTTCAATTCAATTTTCCATTCAAAGAGCAATTCCAGAAGCGCACGGCAGGTCATCGGCGTGCCGAGGCAAAGGCTTTCAGACATCTCATTTGTGTCTCGTTCAGATCTGAGCGCGGTATTTACTGATGTGGAAATGCACATGACCTGTCTGGAGACTTCATCAATACTACAAAACAGCCAGAAACATTCTCATCATAACCCTTTTAATAACGCTTTTCAATCAGACTCGGTTTATTCAGAATTAATCTCGTCGGACGATGACTTCATTGAAGGCTGATTGGATCAATCGACTTTGAAGAGAGATATCGGATTGAAACTCAAGATTCGTTTGTAATGCTAAAACACAAACCAAACAAGATTTAATGGTACAGATAATTCACAAAGTCGCTGGATGCTTTTTTAATTGACATTTCATTTACTACCTCAATATTAAACTCGCTTTTCATTGATCATCTACTTGAATAATACAGCTTCAGTTTATTAAAATCATTAGCAAATTGCCGAGGGATCAGGAACAGGAAGTCAACCATACAGTGAACCACATTATGCATAATTCAGACAAAGTGACCTTGACTGCCTTGTGGGAAAACAGGGGTCGTTTCCAGCCCAAATTAATGTTCTTCTGTGATTATTCTTCACTACCCGTCGAAGGGCAAGAGTCACTAATGAATATAATTCAGAGCATTTTACCCTTGAACCAAATAAAGCAGCAAAATCAACTAAAAGGCCCCGGTTGTATTCACATGAAAAATTATACTCTCTACTTTCTGAAAGTACCACAATTGTAGCATTAATAATGTTTTTCTTATTTTTAATAAGTGTTTTGTGTGTGAATCTGTGTTAAAGTGTAATTTATTTCTGTGATGTTCAGCTGTATTTTCTGCATCAATACTCCAGTCTTCAGTGTCACGTGATCTTCAGAAATCACTCTCGGTGATTAGCTGAGCGAGGAAGCCATGATGGTTGGAGATGACTACCTGCTTCGCTAGTTGTCGATCAAGCCCCAACCAAAACAAAGTCTTTAATGCCTGATCTTCCCCGGGCATCAGGTGAGCAATCCAAAGAAATTCCTTGGCATACTCCAGAACAGGACGACCATTTTGTGCGCAGGTATGCAGGAACTCAGCTACACCAACCCTAAATTAAAAGGCCGATAAAATAGTACAAAACATTAATATGCAAATGTTCTGTTGCCGATAGGGGCGCAATTGTATACGCTCTGATGGGTCGTATTTCACAGCTATTGTAGAAACGACCCATGCGGGCGTATTAATTGGAGGACATGTTGCCTAGAAAGAACGTCTTTTAAACATTTGAAACAAAAACTTTGGTAACACTTTATTTTAAAGTGTCATAATACAGAGTAAGTACCTAATTAGGAACATAGTAGTAGCCATTGTACTTACATGAAATAAAATGTACTTATCATGTAACTAAGTTATGGAAGAGCCTGTAATTACAGTTTGTAGTCATGTAGATGTAACAGACAGCTACTGTTACATCTACTGTTACACACCGAGTCTGTTACACAGATACTTACACTTAAATACAATCTTTATTTTAAGTGTACATACGTAACAATCTTTTGGTTACATAAGTATAGGTGTAACAGACTCTGTAACAAATGTGTAACAGTAGCAGCCTGCTACATCTACATAATTACAAACTGTTCCATAACTTAGTTACATGGTAAGTACTTTTTGTTTGATGTAAGTACAACGGCTTTTACTAATGTAAGTACTTACTAGGTAATTACTCTGTATTATGGATCATTTAAAGTGTTTTCTTGATAATGTTACTTGTTTCAGAACGTTCAGAGAACATTCAAATGTAACATTCCCATAAATGTTTGCAAAATGACACAATGTAATGTTCTTTTACCACAAATAAAGCACTTTTGTTTTTGTTTGATGCATTTAGAAAGTTTTCACAAAATCTTATGAACATTCTTACAATATATTTTTATTCGCTGGGTTTGTACACACTACACTTTCATATTTAAGCTAGTTTATCTGTGCATGCGTTGCGTGATTTGAGATGGCTGCACTTTTGATCAGGGGTAAAAGAGGGTGACCTGCTCTTTTGTGTGATTGCACAATTATATAAACAAGATTAATTGCCAATTACCGCCAGGTTAATATTGATTCACGAACAGTCCAAGTAATTACACGACAGCACTGTATTTCAGATAGCGTGCGAGTTATTCATATTTCCACGGCCTTGCAGGACACAGATCGAGTGTTTGGAGATGTACAGTGTTTCTAATTGGTACATGAGCTGTAATATATAGAGTGATGTGTGCTTAGCTCAATTACCTGAATAAATCTAACCCGAACGAGTCAAGAAGATGAGTTTGATCAGAGTACTGTAGTCAAACACGGATCCCTGTGAATTTCAGTCCGTGTCGTCCTGCGGGACTGTGATGGTGATTTAACCTGTACAGAGTCCAGCTTATCCCACTAATACAGTCTGTCGGATTATGGAAATAGAAAGCTTCATGTTTACACTCCAAGATGAGAAAGAGACTCAGGAGAAAGAGCATGAGATGGAACGAGACGGATAGAGAGAGAGAGAAAGAGTGGCAGCCTGACACTCGACTGCTAGTATTTCACACTTGCTGAAAAGACACAGGGCAGAAAACAGTGGAAATATATACAGTTTGTCCAGACAGACGTTTACCTCCAGCACAAGTCACTTTCAAGGCAAGTTTGTTCACTGCGGCCATCCTGGGATTGCAGTCAGACAGTTATTATTTATTTTTATTACTTATTTATTTGAGTGGGGGAAAACTGAAATCTCTAAAACTACACTGAAAAGAACAGTGAGACTGCTAGTACATTTCACAATTCATTAATAAGAAATGGCAAGTAATAGACTGAATTAAAGGTAAAAGAAAGGTTTTCTTACAAATCGTACTCCAACAAACTTTATAAAACACAATTTTTATTAATTGTTAGTGTATTAGTGTATTCACCAATTCAATATCATATTTCAAATGCGCAATAATAATCTTATACTGTATCCTAAATGTTATATTTTATCATCAAATAATGCTAAACACTGGCCTTTCGTCATTTATTTTAACTGGAATCATTTTAAGCTACGTCTACATCAGGTTTTCAAATGTATCCACTTTGGACATTGGCTCAGTTTTCCTCGACAGAAACATCATCTCTGTGTTGACAGAAGGCCAAAACGGAGAGAAAAACATATGTTTTCAAACTAAAACATATTAATAACTTACTTTACATTTTTCCAATGTTTCTCATCCACTACAATAAATATACTATGTATTACACTAGTAAATGCAATGAGCAATACTGGAGATCTATTTTAACGTTCAACACTGAATCTATTTACTTTCTTAATTATACATTTAGGTTCTTTTTTGGCATCAGTGGTTTAATGAAGAACACCTAACAAGCATAGAAACTTCGAACTGCACGAAAAGGTTGTTTATTAAACCGTTCTTTACGCTAGAATAAATTGCTCTTCCCCAGTGAATATTTTCTTAAATGTTTTGCTAAGGTTTTACATTATTTATGAATGTACATTCTTTATGAATGTTTTTCTTGGTTAAACAAACATTAAGGGGAAATGATAATTTTCCAAACAGAAGAATGCTACTTTTGAATGCTCTCTGAAACAAGAAGCAACATTTAAAAAATATTTAGAAGAATGCTGAACTAAAACAGCTACAAATCTTCTAGAAATTATGTATAAGTCATGTTTAGTACTGTTCTGAGAACCGAAAAAAGTGTAAAATGTGAAAGTAAAAGCTATCAGTAGTCCTCATGGTGGTAGTAGTTACACTGGTGACGCAAACATACGGCGGTACACAGCCAATAACGTAATTAGAAAGAGACCTGCAGGGCGAGGATAGAGGATAGAATCAAACACAGCCTACATTTCTCCCCAGAAATCACTTTTATTATTTTGTCCTTCAATTACAGCTGAAACTAATGGATCAGTTAGGACTACCTGACCTACTTCTACTACTACTACAGAACAATGTTTCTCAAAGCAAAAACAGAAAGAAAGAGAGAGAGAGAGGAGAATAAAATGAGATGACAGTCAGACAAGAACTGTATTAGCTGGAGAACATGTGCGTGGCTACAGAAATCTGCAATTTATATCAAATTATAATGTAATTTAGTAACTGAATGATCCTGAAAGGACATGAGCGAAAGAACAGGATAAAACAGTGCCATTGTGTTTCAGATATCAGTCTGGTTTCACCACACAGATAAAGTCTGTCTAATTCTCTGAATCACTACAAAAGACAAAACAAGACCACCGTGTTTCAAAACCGGCCTCGCAGTACACTACCACCTTAGTCAGCCACCTTGTATAACAGCATCTTAACGGATAGCACATAGCAACGCCCTAGAAATCACACAAATTATCCTTTACTGCAATTCAGAACACAGAAAAACAAAACCAAACACCCTCTACTGCCATGCAACATGCTAAAACATTCAGCACAACTTAACAACGCCCTAGAAACCAGCCAAAACACCCTGTACTGCAGTGTAACATGATACAAACACTCAGCACATCTTAGCAACACACTAGAAACCTGCCAAAACACACTTTCCTGCAAAGCAATGTAATAAAGACATCCAGAACACCTTAGCAATGCCATAGAAACAATCTAAACATCCTCTACTGCCCTCTACTACAGTGCAACATGATAAAAACAATCAGCACATCTTAGCAACACCTTAGAAACCAGCCAATATGATAAAGAAACTTAGAACACCTTAGCAACGCCCTAGAAACCATCTGAACACTCTCGACTGCAGTGCAATATGATAAAAACATTCAGAAAGTATTAACAATGCTCTAGAAACCAGCCAAACTGCACTTTCCTGCAAAGGAACATCATAAAGACATTCAGCAACACCCTAGAAACAACCCAAACACTCTTAAATCACATAGAGATACCCTAAAAACATTAAAAATAACTAAGAAATAAAGACAGCAATACAAGCTCCATTCTAAAACCTAATGATCTGTCTCTAAGTACACTACTGACATAATCAGCTGCCGTCTAAAACAGCATCCTCACCGACAGAAACCCAGAAGTGACTGCGTTTAATCCGTGAAGTGTTCCCTGCATCCCATTCACACAAACAGAATGCTAATTTAGTATACTCACTCCCATATTTAAACCCCTGCTTGTCATTCCTACAACCTTGCCTTGCGTATGTGGACATTATACATATTACCATAACAGACAACAAAAATCACAGCAGCAGTGTCCTGAGTGTGTGCACACAGAATAATTATTTATTTCTGATACACTTCGTCCGCTCGTGTCCTTCAAGGATGTGAGAGATCATTCTGACAGCGAACGTGAACCTGATGTTTAATTAAAGCCGTGCGGTTTCAGGAACATGCTGACTTTGAGAAAACAAAGACATATTTCACGGTCCTGCTGAGCTTCTTTCATATTTATCATGACTCTTTGAAAAACAAACTCTGCGCTTGTGTTTTCAAGGGGGAAATCCTGACATGTGAAGATTCATCTGTGGAACAGCCTAGAATTCATAAACAGAAATGTTCTACCTCATTAAATAAACAAAGAAACGTTCTGCTGGAGAAATTTGGATGTGGAGGATGTTAATTTCACATTCAAAGCGAACCGAATAAATCTGAAGCACTGCAAAATATAAAATGTTAAAAGAATGGCACGAGAAATTAATATTTTATTATTTATGCACACTCTCATAACTTTAACCCTGAGTGCATGACTTTCATTCTTCCATGAAACTAAATAAAACAGATTATTGGAGTAAGTTTTACATGAAAATACAACAGCAGTCTTTCTATTTGGAAAATTCAACTCGAAGTGTCTTTTGTCATTTTCAGTTATCTGTTAAACTACTAGCAATCTTGGACTGAAAACCATTAGACCAAAGAAAAAGTTAGACCACATTTATTTGTCCACAAAACGAAAATGAATGAGGACTTATTAAATCATAAATCTAGAAACATATAAACACACAACAATGAGAATTCTGAAAATCTAAAAAAAAAAATATCATAAAGGCTCCATTTTTATTGCTTTTTTCATGTTTTGTTATGAAGTTATTAAAGTTTCAATTGATTGCACATTATTTTTGATTATTACCATTTAATGACAATTTGATAATCTGTCTGTCCCCCGGACAGATCGCCAAACAAGCTATCTTATCGCTGAGGAAGTGGGAACTAGTGAAATTAAAATGGAATCCAGAAAAATTTAAAAGCAAGAAATGGAACCTGGGGAAATAAGAAAAAAAAAATACATTGTATAGCACCTTAAAAATATGTTTTTGCCAAATTAAATTGTATACACTTCTAGATTTCAATTAATTACACATGCTGTTTAATGAATACAATTTAATTGAACTATTAAAACAGACCAAAAAAATTAAAATAGAAAAAATTATATGCATATAAAAATGCAAATAAAAGCTGAAATTTCGTAAGACTCTAACAGTGCACTGAAAAGTCCTGTATAAATGTTTAGTTAAACATCTCCATACATGGAAGAAAGATTGGAACAAAATGGAATGAAATAGTTATTTTCAGATGAATTACTCTTTGAAAAGCACATCAAATCTCAATAAAACAGTCGATAGAAGATAATTGCATTATAAAAACTTGCTGGTATTCTGAGTGCATGAAGCAGAGCGGATTCAATCTGAAATGTCTTTACATAACCAAAACCAGTGAGCTCAGAAAAGTGATTTTCCACAGCATTACAAAACAGCCAGTATTCGCTAATTTAATCATTCAAAGCTGCATGAAGTGCAGGTGCCTGTGGGTGAAGGTTGGTCGGTGGAGAAAAGCTTCTGCTTTCATCTACAGCCGCAGTGAGTCTGAGGTCCAGATGCATGTGCTTTCAAACGGACCTGCTTCTGTGGCCCCGTTCCTCCTTATTGATCACATAAAACAGAAACGTGCGCTCTGAACAGCAGAGGAATCAGCACACACAGCTGTTTGAGACGTTTATTCTGATTAATGACCCCCCAAAATCCCACAAACCCATCCCATAAATCCCATGAAAGCCAATGATAATGAGGACTACAGTGAGCAAGCAAGAGAGAGAGAGAGAGATGTCTCTGACTCTTAAAATATTCATAACATATGCAAACGCTGAAGTCTGCTACTTTAAGTTGGTCATATGACGGAAAGCAGGTGTTAGTATACAGACAGGGTTAAACTATGATTGTTTGATTGGAATGATTTTCCCAAACCCACCTGCGATTGTCACTGAATGAGTGCTTTACTCTCTCTAATGCTCTCGATCTGCTATGAATGAGAATCCCATTAATCCAATCAGTGGAAGCTTTCTGCCTCCTAAATCAAAACCCTGATCACTGTAGTTCCTGAAACAATGCATGAATCATCTTCTGAAATCACACTCTGCTTCAACAGTTCTTTAGTCAAGACTAGAATGCAAGTAGTTTGTGGTGTTTGTTAAGTCAGTCATTGCTAGTACTAGTTTTTCTAGTGACAGGAACAAACCTGTATTGGGATGCATTAAAGTTGATCAGCAACACTATAATAAGAAGATGCGCCAGCAATATTTAAGTCGTTGGTGTGGCAACATTCTGAGTTCCTGGTGGAAATAAGAACACTGGTGAAAAAATTAGAAGACAACCCAGAGGTCACAGTTGCTGCCAGAAAATGTAGACATGCTCTACAGTGTTGGAACTCTCAGAAAACCTTAGCAACGCCCTAGAAACCACCTAAAACAAAACACCCTCTACTGCGTTGCAACTCTCAGAACACCTTAGCAACACCCTAGAAACCATCTAAAACACCCTCTACAGTGTTGCAACTCTCAGAACACCTTAGAAACACCCTAGAAATCTCACAAAACACCCCTACTGCAGTGCATATTTTAACAACCCTAGCAACGCCCTAGAAACCAACCAAAAACACTCCCTTCAGTTTAACATATTAAAAGCTTTTAGAACACCTTCTAATGTTTCAAAAAACCCTCTAGTGCAGTTCAACATGTTTAAAATATTCAGAACACTATAGCAACGCCCTAGCAACCACCCAAAACACCCTTACTGCAGCACATATTAAAAACATCCAGAAGCCCCTAGCAACCACATAGCAACACCCAAGCATTCTGTGTTCTTGTAATTTGCTGCATGGACAAACACCGATCATATGTTGTTGATGGAAACGAGTAGTCGAATGGAAATGATGTGTTTTAACTGACACACATTAAAGAGTTGCACAGAGTTCAGGCTGAAGTTGTGACCTTTCTCTCTGCAGACCAGCAGTAAATGTCAAGCCTCATTATTTTGAAGCTGTGGGCACTTTGTATGTTTATAAAGCATACAGAACACAAGAAAAATACAGATTCCAGAAACTTTAAAGCCCAGGAGGGCATTATTGTTAACCTAAATATCATAACCTTAGCCTGAGCAAGCAGAAGAGTCCAGAAAGAAACACCTTCAGCTCTAAAGCTGCTGTGTAATGATCTGGATGTAAAAACACCAGCTCGTGACCCAGTTCAGTGCTGCGTGACTATAATGAGGCACTGCAAGTCAACTGAAGCTTCATTTCCTGATCTATGACTGTATCAAACTGGACCAGACAATAAAACTAATAAAACACAAAGTTGCTTGAAATTCAGGTTACATAAATTAAAAACCTTTTTTTATAAACAGAGTTTTGACAAGTCTATCATGATATTAAAAGAAACAGTTTTGTTAGTAGCATGGCTAGTGTTAATTATTCTTCATCACTGATAGGCATTGTGTGAATGAACAAAATGTGTAAAAAAAGCAAGATATTGTACTTATTCAGGAAAGATGAGTACATTCATAAAATAATACACATATATATATATATACATATATATATATATATATATAGATAGATAGATATTAGGAATACTTTTGTTTATCCTATTTATGGAATACATTTTTAAAAAGTAGATAAAAACAATTATATTTAAAAAAATAAATAAATATTATTTAGTTATTACACACGTTTTAAAATTTCACCCATAAACAAGATATTGCACATATTTTTGGAAAATATTCATAAGATATTAGGACTTTTAGGGTTTATCTTACTATTAAGTTACTATATAAAGACTATTAGGGTTTGTTTTACATTTATCAGACATGACTTACAAAAGCAATTATTTGAGCTATGACTAACTAGCTCTTATTAACTCTTATTAGCTCTAAATTATTGTTCATTACTTGCATCGTTAGTGCTAGTTAGCTATTTATCACACGCACACACGTTTCGGCCTGTCGCTGACATTAGGCCAGTTTTAGATGATGTTTAGATGATATGTCTGTGCTCAATGCAATAAAGCTCTTACGGTGTCTGCGGGTCTTAAATAACAGAGGCCACAAATCAGCAGAGATTTGCTTTAGAGAGATGAGAACTCCCTCCCTGCTCTTTCTGAGGGCTTTTTCATCAAAATACAGCCAATGGCGGCACAGATCCAAAGATATTTGGTTGCGCATGAGGAAGCAGATCCATCTGAATGCAAAGTAAGTTGAACTCAAACTGACTGTAATTTCACATTCCTGGTGTCAAACCTCAGCGCCGGCCTATTTTTCTCCAGAAAGATTCCATGCTGTATCGTAGCTGACATAGTGATATTATTGCAATAACGGCACGTTTCCCTGGCATCAGAGCGGCTTTTCAAAAGGGTTTTGTGTTGTGTGTCATTTCTGTGAACTTATTGAATAAATCGCATCCGGCGAGGCGTCCCCAAGACTCTCACGAGATTACCGATGACAATGAGCTTCTAGAGCAGCTTATCTGTGAAAAATGGGATTTCCAACACTAATAAATCAATAAACTAAATAAATAAATTAAAATAATAAATAAAATAAAAAGTAGACAAAAGAAGAAAAAAGAAAAAAAAAAAAATATATATATATATATATAAGTATATATATAATGCTACAAGTAAATAAGAATACAAATAAAGAAAATGAAATTGATTAAATGTGCACAAAAAATAGACAAATAAAAAATATATTTAGTATATATAGTTATGGAATAAAACAAAAGACAATTTTCAGTTTTTACAGCTATATATTGGTTAATACTTAATATTTAACCTATGTTTTATCTTGAGCATAGATCTTTTTGAGTGAAGTTTAGTGACACTTTTTCACCATCAGTACCTGTTAACCTGTGGGGTTCCTCAGGGTTCTGTTATTGGGCCTATTTAGTTTTTTCTATATGCTGCCCCTGGGTTTTATTTATTAATTATTTACTTTTTAATTAAGTATGTCCTACCATTTTATTAATTTTTATTATGATCAACAGTTTTGAGATCATGAGAGAATTGTGCTTTTAGTCACTTTTGGCATGCTTGGAAGAGATTAAATAGCTGGATGAATAGATTGATTTCCGGACAGTGCTTTTGTTTTATATATTTATATATATATATATATATATATAAACACACATTATTTATATTATAGAAACATAATATTAAAATACATAAATTAAGCTGCAAATAAAATATATATTGAAACAGTTTCCTTTTTTTTTTAAGAAAAATAACATCAACGTAAAATATAGTGCAATTTCCATACTATTTATGTAATAAATAAGTATAAATAACTGAAAGGTTGTAAACAATTAACATTTTGGACATTATCAATAATTAAATTCCAGTCAGTAACATCAAATAATATTGAGGCCTGCCCACCATCATGGCCTAGAACTAACAGAAAATAAGTTTAACTTCAAATTCAGATGAACTAAACATGATCCAGGCCAGCATGACATACTGTCGGGCTACAGATATAAACCCTTAACGTTTTTTGCCAGAAATACCAGCCTGTCTACATGATCTGATTTCAAAGATAAACGCAAACAGGAAACAATATTTCCTCCAGTGCTGAAGAAGAAATTGTGGCTGGAATATACAGATATGTTCTAGCCAGATTGGAAAGCCGTGGGAAGAGCTTCTGATATTCCCTCCTGTCTCGTTGACTGTAGCTCATGAGCTATGGCCTGGACCTGTTACAGAGGAGGTCCCATAGGCGGAGGGTGAACCAACTCCAGGGTAAGGCTAAAAAGAGCCAAATGTATTAAACATCGTATACCCGTCTTTTTAGGCAAGAACCATTAATAGGTGTCATGTAGGCTAAAATAAAATTTGTATTGAACGTGATTACAATTTAATTTTAAAAATAGTAATAAGTGATGAAGTTGGCGCTTCTGTGTCCTGAAGAGTGCGCTTCAGCTTGATATCCTTCTAACAGCTCACATTTTTGTAGCTTTTGTAACTTTGTGATATGCTTAAACTGTTTTATATCTATACATTTTTAGGCAAGTCATGGTGTTTTGAGAAGGCTAAATAATTCTGACATTAATTCTGTCCTCGCTGCCGCTGAACAAAAAAAAACCCAATCTCATCATGCAGGTGCCCCTGGAATACTGGAACACGAGTGGCCTAATCAATCAATTTAGCATTCAAATACATAGTGTGGATTACGTGTGGAATGAGAGACCCAACGTTAGTTTCGTTTTAGCCTAAAATAATTCGTTTTGGCTTGTCATTTTTAGCTTGTCAGTGTAACATCCAGGGCTTTCTCTATGTCATGTCATGTCATGTCGTGCTTTGTGTTTACTCCCCATGTGCTCTGTGTT
>JAUMHI010000016.1:2360267-2381903 GCA_032359435.1 Enteromius unitaeniatus
AGTAGCAAGAGTAGCAAGCAGGAGAGATAAGGGAGGGAGAGCAGATGCGACCGCCTTCGTCAAGAGCCAAGAGGGAAGGGGAAAAAAAAAAATATATATATATATATATTACTTTTATTAGTAATATTTATATTTTTAATTATTATTTATTTGAACATTTATTTCTAACAACGTTAACATTTTATTTAGTTGTTTTTTGTGGTTTTAATAGTTTTACTTTTTTATTTAAATGTTTGATTTCTTTTAAGCAGTACAGTTTAATTTCTTTTTTAGTTTCAGTAGTTTTAAACTTGTTATTTTTGTGTATAATTTTAGTATTTGCCAAGGCAACATTTGTTTGAAGATTTTCATGAATTATTGAATTTTATTTCAGTTAACATGAATAGGATTAATAGTGTTGCTAAAATTATTATTTTAATGTTACTTATATATGATTAAAGTTGTATGTTAATATTTTAGACGAACTGACAATTAAAATATAAAATCTTTGATTTGAGTTTTATTTTAGTTTTAAGTAATTACATGGTTTTATCATTTTATTTAGTTAACAATTTAGTTTAAACTGATATCAGTTTGTTTCCGGGGTTCAAGGACATTTAATTAATAATTACATTTTTAATTAAAGTTTAATAATTATATGCCATATATTGTTTATTATATATACTAGGTTTAATTTAATTTATACGTCCTTTAGTCATTTTAGTGTTTCAGCCTAATTCAGTTAATTGCCAAGGAAGCATTTTTGTTTCATGTTTATCTAATATTCATATTTAATTATATTTCTGCTCTTTTTCAGTGAAGATAAATGTTTTAGTGTTAGTTAATGACAGCAGCCGTGTGTGTGTGTGTGTGTGTGTGTGTGTGTGTGTTTTCAGGTGTATTCGGTGGATTTTCAGATTCCCGACAGTGCATCGACGGCCACAGCGTATCTGTGCGGAGTCAAGTCTAACCTGAACACGGTGGGTTTGAGCGCAGCCGCTCGCAACGGTGTGTGTCGCTCGCAGAAGGGCAACGAGGTCACCTCCATCCTCAGATGGGCTAAAGACGCAGGTACACACACTCACTCACTCTTAAACGTGTGTTAGGAGAGCCTGAGATACAACTGTTAGAATATCGGAGGGAGCAAAAAAACTTCATCTTTAAAGTTGTTCAAATGAAGCTCTCAGCAATGCTTATTACTAATCAGTGATGATATATTTACAGTAGGAGACTTATTAAATATCTTCATGGAACATGATCTTCACTTGATATCCTGATGATCTTTGGCTGCTGTGCTCCAGGGTCACGCTGACGTTTGCCCTCCTTCACGTAACAGCTTATCTGAGAGCGTTTCCTGGACTTTATCTTCTCTTTCTGTTATCTTCTATCGTTCTGTTATTCAGGTTATAAAAGTGCTGTGTTAGTATTACTGATATGAAACTGCTTCTATAATATATTGGGCTAATAATTCACTAAATCATGAAAACACAAAACTAAACGAAATCATTTTATAGTAAAAATCCAAAAGGACTTGATCAGATATTCCCTATTCTAAATATTTTATTAAAACATGTTTAAAAAATCTCAGCGAGACTTTGAGAATATTTAAATCAAAGAGGTTGTTGGATTTTTTTGTCATATTTCATGAATCTCTGAAGATCAATCTTCCTTCATATCTAGTGTGCTAAATTAATTCATTTATCTTCTTTCTCATTTCATTCACGATCACACTGAATAATTCAACATTATAGAAATAAATGTCATGCATAATTGGCTGGTTTTCTTGATGAACACTTAATTACAAAATGCTCTAATAATATACACATGAGATAATTACTAGCACAAAGGAATCATTTCATTTTCTCTGTATTAATTTAGACTGCTAATAATCTTTTTTAATATGATTATTTGCACATTAAGAGTTATGTTAAATAATGCAATAAAAAAAAATTGTCATAAATGAGAAATTAAAATACATATTTTGGGACTCTAAGACATTTAAAAGCAAGCATTTCAGTGCATGTTAATTTACTTCTGCATGTATTTTTGTATGCACATATACTATACTATATCATTTTAAGTAATACATGAACCTTTTACCATATATTTTGACTTTATTTTTATATTTTGACTAGTCATTTTGTTGCTGTTTTTGTCGCATGCTTGTTATTTCATTATTCGAGTAACACTTTCTTTTCTTCCCAGCAGTTGATAAACACTGTTTTTAGGACTGTTTTAAAAGTTATTAATTACAATGTTGCGTTGTTCCCTAGAAAAATAACCAATTATGTTACTTTTTATGGAAAGTAATGCATTGTTACTTTTGTAAATCTGTATGGGGCTTGTTTTTGATATAAAGAAGTCTAGAAAAGATCAAGTTCAAACTAATGCTGTCAAAGCAAACTAAAGGTTTGTGTTTACATAACATGTGTACTGTGCATTTTTATTATGTATATATATATATATATATATATAAACACATAGACACACAGTATATGTTTTGGAAATATTTACATGCATATATATTTTAGATTTTTATGTTTTATATCATATATAAATATATATGCACAGCGCACACACATATTATATAAATAAAACCTTTAATTTTGGATGCCATTGATTGCGATTAATTCTTTGACAGCACTAGTTTGAACACAATTTCTCTCAACATGGCAACCCCAGAGCTGTCAGTCAATACATGAGAATCAAAGTATTTGAAAAAGTAGCTCAAATATTTCCTTTTAAATGAACAAGTAATGCTTTAGTTAGTTAAACGTAATCTGTGTGTGTGTGAAGGGAAGTCTGTTGGCATAGTAACCACGACGCGTGTCCAGCACGCGACCCCCGCTGCATCATACGCGCACAGCTCCAGCCGGACGTGGTACAGCGACGCCGATCTACCGATTTCCGCCGTCTCCGGAGGCTGTACAGACATCGCCTCACAGCTGCTCCGAAACACCGACATAGACGTGAGAGAGACGTTTATAATATAAGAAGTGCAGGATTATGTTAAAGTGCTCTTTGATAAGATGTTTTCATTCACTCAGGGCTGTGTTACACACTGCTTTCTCAAAAATCCATAATAGAGGCACTTATTAATGTGCAATCATTGTTTCTTCATCAGATTTGTAGAAACGTGAATGGGTGCCGTCAGAATGCGTAATCCACAGCACTCCAGTCCATCAGTTAACATCTGGAGGAGATAAAAGATGAAACAAATCCAGCATGAAGACTTTTTTATTTTAAAACCATCAAAAATAAATCTCCTGTCGTCTCTCACATTAAAACTGTGCAGATTTCTCTCCTGATTCAGGACAGAACACTTTTTCAGAGGAAGAGTTATTATGGATTATAGACATTAAGAGTGTCTTAATGTTTGATCTTGTGTCTTCTCCAGATGTTAACTGATGGACTGGAGTGCTGGGGATTATTGTGGTGTTTTAATCAGACTCTCATTCTGACGGCACCCATTCACTTCCATTACTAAGACTCTGATGCACATTTCTCCAGATCTGATGAAGAAATAAACTCGTCCTGGTCTTGGTGTTGAGTGTGATCTGTAAACAGGTTGGTTTGCTCGAGAATGAACAGATGACTCTGTGTTCAGGTGATCATCGGAGGAGGTCGGAAGTACATGACGCCTAAAGGGTTTCCCGATCCGGAGTATCCCGCAGATCTGAGCGCACAAGGACAGAGAAAAGACAACAGAAACCTCATAGAAGAGTGGCTGAGCATGAAGGAGGGAAAGGTAAAGAGAAGAGCATCTGGTGCTTTAATGGGAAATGTTTTATTTTTACTTAACAAAAAGGAAACGCAGAAAGCAGAGCTTTAATGTATTCTCCTGCGCTGATAAAGCAGTGAGATCAGGAATGTGGATTCCGAAAGTCAATATTTTGATATCTTAAAGAATGCAGAAACATGTTTCAGCAGCATCTTCACACGTAATATTCTCATGAATGTGTAGGTTGCGAGATACGTGTGGAATAAGACGGACTTTGACGCCGTGGACCCTGAAAAGACGGATTATCTGATGGGTGAGAGAGTTTCTGAACCAGAGCAGTGGTGTTTGTGAAATTCTTCTACAGTTTTTATTCATATTTTAAATAAACGTTTGTGCTTTTGCCATTTTGAATTTTTATTTTATATTTAGGTTAATTCTTATTTTACTTTTAGTTCTAATATTTGTTTAATATTTATTTGATCATTATTTCAATATTTTTATCTTTGTTTTATTTAATCTTTATTTCAATTAAAACAACCCTAACTCTAATCTGACAATTATGTTTTAAATTATTTAATTTTCTTATATTTATAATATTTATTTTATTCATTTTATTTCATATTAACTTAAATAAAAATGATCCTAACCCCAACAATTAGTAAAAGTGTTTTTAATAATATATTTAGATTTAATATATTCATTTTAATTTAATTAATCTTTATTTCAACATGTTTTTAATAATTTTATTGTGTTTTATTCATTTTGAATATTTATAATATTTGTACATTTTTATTTTATCTATATTTCAGTAAAACTGATCCTAACTCTAGTGATTAAAATGTTTTAAATACTTTTACTTTATTTATATTTGTATTTTAATATTTATTCTCTTTGTTTATTTGATGTAATCTGTATTTCTCTTTAATCTAGCAATTATGATTTAATTTATTTTATTTTATTATTAATATTTCATAAATTTCAAATAAATGTATTTTTTAATTTACTTTTCTCAATTCAAATAATCCTAACCTTAACAATTGTTTTTTTAATAATTTTATTTATTTGTTTATTTTTTATATATTTAGATTTATTACATTTACTTTTATTTGATTTAATCTTTATTTCAATTAAAATAACCCCTGCAATTAAAATGTTTTTAATAATTGTATTATTTATTTATTTATTTATTTTTAGCTCAGTTCAAATAACCTTAACTCAAATCTAACAATTATGATTTAATTTATTTTATGTTATTATTAATATTTCACAAATTTATTTGTATTTATTTTTTTTATTTACTTTTCTCAATTAAAATAATCCTAATAAACCCTAACAATTGTTTTTTAATAATTTAGTTTAATTTTGGCTTCTTCTAAATTAGATTTTTTATATATTTAGATTTATTAAATAATCCTATTAAACTCTAACCCTAGTGATTAAATACTTTTACTTTATTAATTTTTTTTTTGTTTTTACTTCTTTTAGCCATTCACCACTTACCACTTCAGCTGCTGTGGGTTTCAAGGTCCTGATAAAAGATTTTGAATGAAATTTTTTAACAAAAGTTGTCTCTCCAGCCCTCTTTGAGCCGGGGGATCTTCGGTTTGATGTGGAGAGAGATGGCAGCATGGATCCGTCCATCTCAGAGACCACAGAGAAAGCCATCCAGATCCTAAAGAAAAATCCCAAAGGATTCTTCCTGCTGGTGGAAGGTGATCATGTGCTGATCCATCCACAAGTCTATTAATAAAGCAGATGTAATGCCTGTCATATGAATGAAAGTCTGATGTTCCTGGATCAGATTTGATCAGATTCGTGTGCTTTCACAGGCGGTCGTATCGATCAGGGACACCACAGCAGTCGAGCATCCATGGCTCTACATGAGGCGGTTGCCCTTGACGACGCTGTCGCCCGCGGCCTGGAGCTGACCAATGAGGAGGAGACTCTGACCGTCGTCACGGCTGACCACTCCCACGCCTTCACCTTCAACGGCTATCCGTTCAGAGGAAACAGCATTCTGGGTACGTTTCTGCTCACGCATTTGTGGCACATTTAGTTAGGTGTCCTTGTTATAGTTTAATAAACTAGGTGTATGTACTATATGAATAAAATCATGCCAATCATGTTGTTTCTCAGGAAAGTCTCCAATCTTTGCCATGGACTTTTTACCCTACACAACTCTGATGTACGGAAACGGACCGGGACACAAAATCACCGACAACAAGCGTCCAGACATCCGTAACATCGACACCAGTAAGAGGATTCACATTTAACATGCTTTAACTCTTCTCTTTCAGGACAGAAACGAATACATCTACTTGAGTATTATCTTAAGCAGACAGTTGTAAACTTAAAGACAAATGTATCCAGAGGCAGAAGATACAGCAAGCATTACATACATTAGGATTTTTTCTTTAAATCAGCAGCAGCACATTTGAACGACTTTAAAGATGATTTTCTCTCAAATATTGAAATATTTGGCTGGTTATGTATTATGGCTGGTGTTGTATCTGTACTGTACTCCAGTAATGTGTTTGTGTATTTCGTCCGCCCCTGCTCTCAGCTGATAAGGACTATATGCAGCAGTCGGCCGTCCCGCTGGACTCTGAGACCCACGGAGGCGAGGATGTGGCTCTGTTTGCCCGCGGGCCCATGGCTCATCTCTTCCAGGGCGTTTACGAACAGAACTACATCGCACATGCCATGGCTTACGCTGCCTGCGTCGGCACCAATCAGGAGCACTGCACTGCCACGCCCTTCGCCTCCACTGACCCGGGAAGCTCCGCCCCCGACACGCCCCTCGCCGCCATGACGACTGTGATGCTGAGCGCACTGATGAGTTTGTCACTGCACTCATAGACATCAATCATAATCTCACTCTTCACCAGAAAAACTGCTTTCTTATTAAAGTAACCGCTTGCAAGTTCTGAATGAGATTGAGAAGCTGAAAAGAATGAGAAAGGAATGAAAGAGCGCTTTTTAGATTAAGAACGTCCCTCTGTTAATGAGCTCTTGCAGAGCCTCTATTATTGGTTTGTGAAAATGATCTTTCATGCAGTGTGTAGCACATCTCTAAGTGAATGACAACATCCTGCAAAGTGTTCAATCTGAAAGTTTATAAAGTTAGTGTCTCTAAAAAAAAGCACACTCTGAAGCACTGAAAAGACCTGAATAAAAACTTGATTTTCACTCAGTCTGAATGAAAATGCACATTCGGTCTCCGCCACTATAGGTGCCGCTTTTGGAGCGTTAAAAGCTGGGGAAAAAACAATAGAACTCTGCCCAAAACACAACAGAAGTGTGATGGATTTAATGGTTATAATGGGAATAGTACTGGTTTTAACGGAAAGTATAACAGTGTGTAAAACAGGAAACGTGGCCAAAACACACTACAGAAATGAATTTTGTAATTGTTTTACTGGAAAAACTATGTGGTATTTTAATAGAACCCATTTAAATTTCTGTGATGGTTTCTATCGGCTTCATTTTTTTTTAATGGTAAAAGCTGGGTGCTAAATAATAATAATAATAACAACATATAATAAAATGGAAGTGTTTTTAGGTCTTGCATGCATGTCTACTGGTTATTGGGGTCTTCCAAAAAAATTAAGCTTATTAAGATTATAAATTAAGCATTAAAAAATAATATAATTTCATTTCCAGCTATATCATGGACTTGAACTGAGCTGGATGATGACATCACTGAACATTGAGTGTTTGCTATTGTTCTTTTGCGTTATTGACACGGTTTTACGGTTGTTTTACGGTTAAATACTGTAAAACTGCTGTATTGATAAAAGCATTTCCTCTTTAGTCTGGAAATGCATCAAACTGTTAAAACAATCAAATTTGGCAATTTTTGTCCAGCATTTTCTTTCTTCTTTCTTTTTTTAGGCTGATGATCGCTGTGGCTAATTAAAGAGAGAGGTGGAGCACATTTGATGTCATTATCACACACACGCACTCATAAATAATAAATCACACCCAAAGATGGTTATTTTTAGCAGCGCGTGAGTCATTAATGTAACTGTTAGGACATGTGTCTCATCAAACCTGAGAGAGGGTCTAGAAGCACATTACGGTTTAAAGGTGCAATAATTACACACAAACAGAGCCGGAGCACATAAAGAACACATCCTCATTTGGGCATGCTGTATAATCTTATGCTTATTAGTACATTGAATTATTAGCGAAGCAAAATGCAACCTGTTAGGATGCTCTCTTTTTTTATTGCAATGCATATAAATTACATAACAAATACAGTAGGCTAATAAACAATTGGGGGAATAAAATAACAGTTAAAGCAATAAGATCACGTTCAACAAGTACAAATATACAGAAAATGATGCAAGCAATAGCCTAAACTACGGCTTTTTCTCCCCTTTATGTCTCCACATTTGGAGGTTGAAGTTAAGTAGCTTGTTTCCCCTCTGTCCATCTATCAGGTGGATGAAGTGCTGACCTGCAGGTGGCGCTGTAGCAGCACTCTTCAGAGAGAGAACATCCAGAAAGCATCAAAGAGAATAAGAGCCTGTAATCATTCAAGAGTTGAGTGTGTCTTCTGCTCCACTGAGTGAAATGTTGCTGCAGTATGTTTGTTCTTCATACAGTGGCCCGTCAGAAGCGGATTTAAATATTTAGAAAGCTAGTCACGTGTTTTTTTGGAGTGAAAACAGGTCTGTTCATCCCAAAACCAAATGATATAAAACAGCATATTTTGCTTAAAGAAAAGCACTTAAGACTAACATTATTATTATATTCATAATTTGTTCATAATCATTAATATCATTTATTTTTAGGTTTTTGTCACTATCACAATGCACCTTAAAATATTTATAAAATATAAGTGTTTTCATGCATTGCATTGCTCTTTTATTAATTAATTATCTATTTATTATCTGTATATAATGCCAATGCCTAAATAATAATAATAATCATAATAAATAAAAACCTTAATGCCTACATTCTTTAATCAGAATATTTGATATTTCTCTTCTTTCTCTTTTGGTTGAGAGTCATGCTTGAATCTGTTTGTTCAGGTCAATGGTCTAAACTGTTGTGGTCGTTTGTTTTTAGTGCAGGGGATTTGATACGACACACAGGACATAAATCTGAGCATTCACTACACATGAAAGTTCACTCTGTGACTGTCCTCAGACACCTGAGTGCGTGTTTGTAACCGAGACGGCGTCCTGTGAACTTTCCCTCTGTCACTGGCCTCTCAGATTTCTGGATTGGTTTCTGTGTGTTGTAGCCAAACTTCACCAGTCCTTACTGTCACTAACTTAACTTCAACAGATCCAGGCTCTCCAACAAAAACCCACCACAAACTATGCTCTTCTCCAAAAGAAAACATTTTCCCCTTGAGTTGAGGATTCCTGGTTGGAAATTGACGCTAAAATGGGATTTATGTGTCTGAATCTGTAATTGATGATAATGATCAGGGCTGAAATGGATGGATTGCAAGCGTTGAGATCTGCTTGAGCGTACTGATTTGTGACCAGATAAAAGGTACAGGTCAGTAGCTACGTTTACATGCAACCCAGTAATCTGTAGTAATTAGATTGATGGATGAATTGGATTGAAAAGCCTTCGCTTATATAAACATCTCAAGTGATCCGATTTAGCTTGATTTAGATTAAATTACGATCGGGTTGAAAGGGGATATGCACAGCTGAAATAATATGATTGGCAAGTAAAATTAAGCATGTAAATAATTGCGTACAGCTTTCTAAATTGGGTTTGCACACCTTGCGCATGCGCAGTTCTGCCATGCACACGTTTACGTTATAGAAACGTGTCTATTTTATTTAGTCTAGATATTTCGCCTATGTATGAGAAAATAACAGCTTGCAGTAAACGGAATTTCAAATTGTGTCATAATAAAGATAATACATTAAAATAACATGATAGGACAAACCCATTTTTTAAAAATGGGGAGAAAATGTAATGTTTCATGCACAAATACTGTTCTGGCACCATATCCATTTTTTCTTTCTTTTATTTATTTATTTTAAAGCAAAAAGTACTGTTTTACTCTCGTAGCTCCGATTATCGCGGAGGTTTTTGGTCCGATTTTCGAGCTACAGGACAACTGCGCATGCGCTGAAGATTTGTTCAGATTTCGAGTACAAGTAAAATACTTGTAAAATACTTATTTCAAAGATTAGACTTCAGAAATATGTTTTCTGTATCTCAAACTGGATTGGATTGGTTCTGATTAAAAAAATTGTTTTTGACAACACTGTCTTGTTTTTGCAGTGTCTACAAATCTAAAAGAGCATAGCCTAAACATGTTTTTATCAGAGCTGGGCTGTATGATGAAAGATTTCCCCCTGCAGCATCAACATCTTTAAGGGAAATCTAGGGTCTTGTACGCCCTGCGGTAAACGCAGAGATGAGGTTTATTCCCAGAGAAGCCAAACGCGTATCAAAGAGAAGCGAGCTTTTCTATCGCGGTGTAAACAAGCCATGCATCTGCCATCACCCCAGAGACCCGAGCAAGTGTTCACATGAAGATGATGCTCGAGGAAGAGAATCAGTGCTCTCTCTTCCTCTGTGAGAGAGTGAGACATGGATCGAGGATAAACTTGCTGACTTAAGAGCAAATTATGACACACACATAGAGAGAGACTTATATATATATATAGTCTTGTGTGTGTGTGTGCGTCTGGAAAAATATATATACAGAATTGTATTTATTTTTATATATTTATTATTTGTATGTTTCTTCTGCTCATCAAGGCTGCATTTATTAGATTAGAAAATGTTAATATTGGAAAAAACTAATATTGTGAAATATTTAAAATAAGTGTTTTCTGTGTGAATATATTTTAAAATGTAATTTATTTCTGTGATACAAAGCATCATTCCTCCAGTCTTTCAGAAATCATTCTAATATGCTGATTTATTATAGAATTATCAATGTTGGGAACAACAATTTTTTTTACCAAATATAAAACATTTCTAAAATGTAAATCTATGACTTTTTTGTTCATTTAATAGATCCTAGGTTAATAAAAGCATTTCTTTCAAAGATTTTTAATCTAATAAATGCAGCCTTGATGAGCAGAAGAAACATCTTTAAGAACCTTTCAAGATCTCGAACAAAAAAGCTTGAACGGTAGTGTATATACATATATCTAATAATAACACTATAGAATATAGTCTTAAAGAGAGTTTGGCAATGATCATAATTTAAAACATATTTTAAATATATGCTTAATATATGTTTGCGATATATGAAGCTCTTATGCCGTTAATATATTTTTTTATATACAAAATACAATTATAAAATATATTTACATAAATATATTTTCAAACATTTTATTGCCAATGCATTTTTAATATATTAAAATAATATAATTGAAAAAATAATAGTTGAAATAAATCAAAGTATTGTTATATGGGATTTTATGTCATATTTATATTATTTAATTATATTTATGTATGTAGTTTTTTTTAATTAAACATCTATCTATCTATCTATCTCTCTATCTATCTCTCTATCTATCTATCTATCTATCTCTCTATCTATCTCTCTATCTCTCTATCTCTCTATCTATCTCTCTATCTCTATCTATCTCTCTATCTATCTATCTATCTAATCTATCTCTCTCTCTATCTCTCTATCTCTCTCTCTATCCCTCTCTCTATCTATCTATCTATCTATCTATCTATCTAATCTATCTCTCTCTCTATCTCTCTATCTCTCTCTCTATCCCTCTCTCTATCTCTCTATCTATCTATCTCTCTATCTCTATCTCTCTCTCTATCTCTCTCTCTATCTCTCTATCTATCTATCTATCTATCTCTCTATCTTTAAGGTTTGTCCGATTTAACTTCTGGAGACATTTTCAGTCAAAAAGTGTCACATTTAGTTCACTTCTTGAGACTCTTGTGTCCGCAGCACATATTTTGGTGATCACGCTTGTTTTTCTGTCTCGTGCGTCCACTCGATCCGTCAAGATGTTGTGGGCGGGGTCAGCGCAGGATCTGTCCAATCAGAGCTCGCTGCGCTTCTGGAGCGCTTATAAAGCTGGTTTCGGAGCGTGTTTCTCAGCCTTCAGTGCCTGCAGCCGCGGGAGACCGGAGACCGGAGACCGGAGCCGGTGTGTGTCTGAGCTTCACGGGCTGTGAACGGAACCGAGCCGCAGGAGACGCCAATGCGAGCAGAGCCGCGCTGTCCATCCGCCCCGCGTCATCCAGAGGTCAGATTCAACATATACTAGACCAGAGTTGATATGATTCAATCATTTCAGCGTGATGGCTGATTCTTTTCTGATTTGATTTGATTAATCAGCCTGTAGAGTAATGTTTAGTGTGTTCATGTGTGGAGAACAGTATTCACTGAATACCAGCAATTATTAACTCGATATACTCCAAAACCAGTCATAAGCATCCATTTTTGCAAATTAAGAATTATACAACAGGAAAAGCTGAATAAATAAGCTTTCTATTGATGTATGATTTGTTAGGATCTGTCAATATCTCAAAAATATTGAAAAAATCATCTTTAAAGTTGTTTAAATTAATGCATATTACTAATAAAAAATGAAGTTGTGATATATTTATGGTAGGATTTTTCTAAACATCTTCATGAAATATGATCTTTAATAAATATCCTAGTGATTTGTGGCTTGAAAGGGAAATGGATAATTTTGTAAGACTCCAGGGTCACATATTAGTGCAGTTTAGTCCGAAGTAGAAAAGGATAGTCTCTGACTGAGAAACGGCAGGTTTTTAGTCTCCAACTTCAGAACTGTTGGATTAGTTGGCTGTGTCTGCCTCTGAAAGAGCAACAGTTTAGTCTGTTTTGTTCTGGAGAAGGCTTGTTTATAGTCGTCTGTGATATGTTTGTGGAAAAACAGAAGTATTGAATATTTGTGTGGAGAACATCAGTTTATTCTGTTTGCATTTGGGAGAAGTGCTGGTTTAGTCTGCATGTGTTTGGGGAAAACTGATTTGATAGCCTATGTTAAGGCGAAGAACAGTTTAGTTTATGTATAAATGTCACCAACAAGCAATTTAGACTTTGCATTTGGGGGAAAAGCTGGTTTAGTCTGTATATTTAGACCAAAAACAATGTTTGAGGAACCGTAGTTCAGTGAAACCGTTAAAACCCTTTTCGTTTGGTAGAAAAGCTGTTTATGTTCATATATATCAGAAATAATAGTTTTATCTGCTTGCTTTTGGATAAATGCTGGTTTAGTGGCTATATTTGTGGCAAACAACTTTTTAATGTGTTCGTGTTTGCAGAAAAATGTAGTTTAGTCCATATTTGTGGACAAACTTGCGTCTAAGAGCTGATGCTTGTATATACATGTTTGAGATCATCAGTTAAATTGGTTTTTAACAGAAAAACAGTCCATATTTAACAAGCTCTTTTCATTTGGCCGAACCACTGGTTTTGTGTATTTGTGGCGAACAGATGTTTTTAGTGTGTTTACAGTATAACCCATATATGTGCACAATATTGCAATCCATTTGCATCTGGTAGAGCCAATAGTTTAGTCTGTAAATGTTTGAGAGCATCTGGTTTTTACCGCTTGATTAGTCCATATATATGTGTGTGTGTGTGTGTGTGTGTGTGTGTGTGTGTAAAACAAAAGCTCTTTTCTTTGGGGGTAAACACTATTTGTGATGTTTTTAGTGTTTGCAGAAATGCAATATCGTTCATAGACTAGAAGCTGCGTGGAGCATAATGCGTTTGGGGGAGTCGCTGGTTTAGTCCGTGTGTGTGTGTGTGTGTGTGTGTGTTCGGGGCGCAGGACTGGAGTTGTGAGAGCAGCAGATTGTTTGCGAGGAAAGAGAGATGGAGAGAAGCCCAAGCAAGCTCTTCTGCCGTCTCTTAGCATGCTTGCGGCTCAGATCAGTCCACGGTTTAGTCTGATTCCCCGGAGCATGGGCTGCGCAGCCTCCAGAACAGCAGTAGGTGAGAATCGCACGTTTTCCTCCGAGCATGAAAAACAGCAGGCATCAGAGCTTTACTGTACTGTATGTGAAACCCGAGCAGACCGCAGCCCACACACACACACACACACACACCTCTGACCGAGAGAGAACTGCAGCCTTTCTCTGAATGCATATGCATTGGTTTTCAGCCATCAGGGCATGCTTCAGAGACACTGACGGGGCGTTCTGCATGCATCTGCATTAACCCTGCTCGTTCATCACATGCTTCATCCTGTGCTCGGGTTACTGGGCTCTGCTGTAGTGCTGCGTGTACTGTAGTGTCCTAGCTCTTGTCAGAACGCTGATACACATCCTGCTAACTCAATTATTTACTTAAAGGGATAGTTCACCCAAAAATATAAATCATCCTGTCTTTCACTCCCCTTTGAAGCGTAGGTGTATGTGACTTTCTTTCTGCTCATTTAAAAATTGTCCAGATCCCTCCAAGCCTTTGAAAGGGTTTACCAGGCATATTCCTAATAAAATGTCTCTCACACGGCTCCGGGGGGTGAATAAAGTCCTCCTGTGGCAGTCCTTTTGGTTTTTTTTTAATGATAAATTTCAAACTTAAGCACTTTTCTCTAAGGTCTGCTGTCTGTGGAAACCGGAAGCAGCACAAAAAACACCACCACATTAATGAATGCTCTAGATGTTTTTTATTATTAATGTAGCTGGTAATGTTAAAGATCCTTGAAGTACTTGGCAGGTTACTAGCATGTGTTGAGCGTGTTTGTTTCGTTATGATGACTGTCCAGGCCTTTCCTCACGTTCTGTACACGAAGTGAGGACGGAAAAAATTAAATCCAACGCCTTTCCACTCTGAGAGTCCCAAACAAACGGCCTCAGATTTATTTTCACCACACAAATCATTTTTTAATCTGCGGCTGTAATTATTAATGACGTATCAGGACACCGGAGCCGCTCTGAGCGCGAGCGTTGTTCTGTTAATCGCTGGTAATCGTGCTGGGAACTGATCACGTTTCTTTTGTTCGGTCGTTTATCTGAAGAAGAACGTGCAGTGAAGGTGGTTTATTGACACTGAAGCATTCACGGGATCTATCCTGGTTCTGTTCAGTTCTTTAGATGCTTCTTCACACTTACAAACATTATGCTTCTTTGGAGAACACATCACTGAATGGTTCTTTGGAGAAACAATCTTTTTATTTTAAAAACTGCATCACATTACAAACCCCAGACTTGTTTCATTGTCTATTCCATAAAAGTGGAATATAATTTTAAATCTAAAGGTTCTTGCTTAATTATATGTTGAATTGTAAAAGTTTTTATAAATTATTATTATTGTAAAAAGCGGCAAGCTTTTTTAATTCATTATCGAAAATCATTCAAAAATTTGATTTCATTTAATTGCACAAGAGTTATGTATTATTTCATATGTATTTATTTTATTTTAATGCATAATTAATCAATGTCTTATTATAATATTACTATTATTATTAATAGGCCTATAATGTTTACATCAAATGCTCATTGCTGATGTACCTAATATTATTTCTATTATATTCCTTAGCAATCAGGTATTTTTTTTGTTTTTGTTTTGTTTTTATCAATAAATACAGTAGGTGCAATTTATAATATGTAAATAAAATAGAAATGAGCTAAAATGATTAATATTCCAATAATATTAATATAATATTAGTATTATATAATTGAATATTAATATAATATTTCCCTATAATTAAAAACACTTCTATTGTCTACACTTCTAATTCTATTTTGCTGATATTTAATGAAACATATTTATTTATATCCCATAGCAAACCAATATCTCTGATGTATTTATATTTATTTATATTATATTATATTATATATATTTAAATGCATTAATAAAAAGGATTTATAATTTCTGATGGCATGTAAATGTAAAAATATAATAATTAAAATTGGAATACTATTATATATTTTAATTCATATATTCTTAAGTTAATAGAACTGATATTTAGTTAGTATCACATGATACACACCTTTTGCCAATCATCAGTGAAGAGTTACAGGACACTAAGGTGAAATGTTCTTTATAGGCATCGGTAGTTTGAGGAATACAGATTTTCTCTGCGAAACCCCTTTTTTGGCAGCTTTATAGAGGCTTGGTTTTCTCTCCTTGGTCTTGGCTTAGTTTTTTTTTTGTCTTAAAATGGACTTTTCAAAGCAGGAGCGTGTCAGAGTGGAGTGAGATTACGTCAGCTCTGGCTGAGGACAGGAGACGGTCTCGGGACAGTTATCAGGACAAGGACAGAGTCCGCTCGAGAAGCTTTCTCTCTCTCTGGAGCGAGGAGCAGAGAGCTCTGTGTGTTCTTCTCATGTTTGATTTGTTTGTGGGTCGCTCAGCTAGAACTAAACGCTCCTGTTGATTTCCCGCAGAGAAGCCGAAGCAGTTTTTGTGGATCATGTGAGCCTCTCTGTGATCAGAAACAGCTCTGAGATCTCGAGCAGTGAGACATTTCAAGACCATTCGAAGTTATATGTAGCATTAAGAAAAAGTGTGTGTGTATATCAGTCACAAATATTGTATTCATAAAATGCATTAAACTGCAAATTTCTCTGCATAAAGAAAAAAAAATCTATTGTACCAAATTTTTTCTAATGTTAAATATGAGATTGTAAAGATGTTGTTGAATGCTGTAGTTGTTCTTTCCTTCTGCAGTCGACACTGTGTAAGTGTTAATGAATGAGTGCAAATATTCCCACTTGAGCACACAGGAAGTGATGTCATTGGCGAAGTGGTGCTTGTGCAGCCTCAGAAAGGCCTGCTGCATGAAGAGAAAGAAAAGACTCGGCCATTTATGAATGAATGCTGGTCTTTTTTTGGTCCAGCTGAACTGTGTGTTTGTGTGTGTGATAGATGTTCAGAGAACGCTGTAGATGTTGCATCTTGACTGCATGTTGATGCATGAGCGCTTCAGAGAAACATCTCCGCTCTGTAGATCTGTAGCCTCACAGATGAGTCTGATTCTTACTGATCAGATGAGCTGAACGTCAAGATTTCAGTCAATTCACTTCATGTTTATAGACTATGGACAAAAAACATCAGCTACTAAAATATGGTTATTATGCACAATAAATGCTTAAATTTACTTCTCATTGCTATTAGGAAGCAATACATTTGTTATCCGTTATATCAAAATACTGTTTCATAATTTAATTAAATACAAAGCTATCTATCTTATTTTACGTGTGTATAATTCTCTCTCACTCACGGTCTATATATCTGTATTTATATTCAGAATGTCTTATATAAAAGTAAATGCTTATAATATTAGAATAGAATAAAATGTATATTTTAAAGATTATAATATTCATATAACCTAATAAATATTAATTGATCTTATTTTTATGCACATAAACTAAATGATAACATTTTAATAATTAATATTTGAGCAATAAAATATAAGTAATGTTGTAATATTATAAGTAGTAATATATTATTCATTATATTAGATTTATAATATTCTTTAGTAATGTATTATGCAAATGCATACAAATATAATATAGTATTTATTTAGTTTTATGGAAATATTTTAAATAGTATTAATATAATATTCCTTTTTTTATACAATAATATATACAGCAATTTGTGTTGTGAAAATACAATTGCTACAATAAATAAATACAGATTTGTATTGTGTATTTTTCTACTATATGTTCTTTTTCTGTGTATTTAAAATACATAAAAAAGTATTTTTGATCATACAATTGCAACAATATATATATATTTTTTTGTTGTTGTTTTTTTCCTATGTTTCTGGGTGAAATATGGACAATCCCAGCACTTAACAATTTTTTAACCCAGCTTGATGGGTAGTAACCTGTGAGGTTCACCCAGCACTAGGCTGTATGGTCAGTGTAAGGCAGGGTGTGTCTCCAGGCCAGCGGGGGCAGTAGTGAGTCTCCTCTCTCTCCTCACACAGTGGCAGGGGACCGCTTGCGTGTGGACTGGAGCCCGAGGAGTTCCTGCTCTGACCTGGCTCTTCTGGGCAACACACGGACCAGTTTGGCGCACGGCCTGGGCGCAACATTTGGGCGCTCTGACCGTTTCCTCAAGGTGCCAAAGTTTCCTCTCAATCTGTTCCATGTCCATTTTTACTTCACAGCATTCCCTTCCTCTTCCCTAACAGTGCTTCTGCAGCTCCGGAAACTGTCTTAAAGGGACCGTTCACGTTAGTTATTCTTTACTCACTCGCCGGTAGAGCTAAACAAATTACCACAATAATTCCTTTCATATCTACAGAAAAGGATTAGGGTCAAGCAATAATAAAAAAATTAATAAAACCATTTTGAGATTAAAGGCGTTAAATTTCACGAAAAGAAAAGAAAACTTTTTTTTTTTCTCATAATTTATTGAATTCTCAACATTTAAAGTTGCGAGGGGCAAAAAAATTGGAAATAAAATTGAGAAGAAACTTTTTTTTTTACTTTTTGATATTTAGAATTTGAATACATTTGTTCAATGACGAGAATTTTCAATTAAATTTAGAGAGAAAAAAAGCTTAATTCTCAACATTTTATGACTTTTTTACTCGTAATTCAATGAGTTTATTCTCAAAATTTTAAATCAAAAAATATTGAATAAACTTTATAAATGTACTGTATCTATAAATACATTGTATAAAATTTAATTTCCTGTAAAGCTGCTTTGCAAAGATTTGTATCATAAAGAGCTTTACAAATAAACTTGAATTGAATAAATTTTCCTTTACAAAATGCTTATCTTAATAGAAAAAATGTACTAAGCTTGTGCTATTGTTTCAAATCAAGAAACTGGTTTTCTGACTGGTAATATTATACTGATAAAATACTGATAATATTAATAATAATTAAACAAAATAAGTTTTGTTTACATTATGTGTTCTGTGTATATTTATATGTATATAAATACACACACAATATATTTAGTAAATATTTACATGCAATGTAATTTATATATTTTGTTATAAATTCAATGTGTATTTAATATATAAACATAACATTGTTATTGAATTTGTGTGTGCATTTCAATAAATATACACCGTATATTCATATAATTTATTATTTATAAATATATTTAATATATCAACATTTTCATTATATAATACACACACACACACACACATTTGTGTGAATTTATGCACAATAAATATACATAGTAAACATGCAAATATGCGTAATTTATATTATAAATATATTTAATATATAAGCAATATAAAGGTATATAAAATTAAATTAATATTTATTTGTCTGTATTTTTTATATACACAATAAATATACACCGTACAGACACATTATGTAAACAAATGTTTATTTTGAATGTTTTTTGCATAATATATCTGCGCTGTGTGTGTTATGTATAAATTAAATATATCATGAATCACAGAAATACAAATGTATGCATGATTATTATTATTTTTTTTTTCTAAATATATACTGAATGCATGTTTATTTATATATACATATTAAATACACACATTATGCAAACAAATACTTAAATTTTGGATGCTGTTTGACAGCACTAATGTAAATATTATATAAAACACATCTTGAGTATTTAAACAGACTGAAGCGCTTTCGCTTTGATTTATTAGCCTAACAGATTTTGAGAGGCTTGATTTAATTTGGGATTATATGGATTTGTTCTGTAACGGCATTCGGTATCAATTTCATGCAACTCTTAAAAACTCTTTAAATTTGATTTCTAAACTCTGCAGAAGCCCTGTGTTTTTAGAAAGTGGGCCACGGATCCTGCTTGTGTCTTGCTCCGAGGCCTGCCATTCATGAGCTATTTCTGTCATCATTATACGGTTAGCGGTCGAGGAAGCCTACATTCACATGACGCCGCGTCTTCTAGATGTCCTCGCTCGTGGCCTGAAGAAAGCGCTGCTGCTTGTCAGATTCGGAGCTGATTATGAGTTTCTGACTCGGTGTTCAGAGCACAAAATGATTTCCTCGGCTTGATAATGACCTAATTAACCCCATCATCTGAGTCGTTAGTGGGCCAATCGCACTCGACTCGGTTCCTCGCGCCGAGTTTCATTAAATGTGCACTACTTAGTTTTCTAATCATTCATGAGTCATTCTGAGTAATTACTAATTAGTTTCTAATGTAGATTTTCAACACGGCACTAATGTGTATTTGACTTAAGCTCATTTAACAGCTTCGTAATCGTGAGTAAATCCACTAGACGTCTTCAGGGTTTCATCGTTTACTGTTTAGTTTGATCTTGACTGATAAACTTCAAGTCTACTCTGCATCTCATAATACCATGAATTTGAGCTTAGCAAAACTGACATGCATTTCACTTAAATTGGGGAAAATATCAACTAAATCCAAATGCCAAATTGGTTTCATACCTTAAAATGTATGCACCAGTTCATATCTAAAAAATGTTGATATCGGTTCCTGAACAATACCAGTTTTATTTAAAATGACATTATCTCAAACTTTTTTTTTTTCAGCTTGTTGGTATTTCTACAGACTCAAAAGCTCATCTCCTGAGCCACTGCATGGAAAAAATTTATCCATTACAATGAATCAGCGCAAATTAGTTTGAATAAGGTTCAGATAGTTTTCAGGTTACGCTACCTTTATACTAGTGCTTTATTATTTATTCTTGCAATAGCCAGTCATTTTTTCCCCTCTGAAAATTGTGTATTTAAATTCTTTTAAGGCATAAAACATTTGTCTTTTAATTAATGAAGATTGAATTTTATTGTTGGAAAATAAAGGGGATTTTATATTACTGTTTTAATAATTTTTGTAGTAGTCTGTTATTGGAACGATCAGCTGGATGTGCCAGCAAGGCTTTGGATGCACTGCAGCTCTCCATGCATTTTGTGTGTGTTTGTATGTGTTTTCACTCATGGACTCATGTCTCCGCCCATCTTGTTTGTTGTCATGGCCACTCATCTGTTTCTCCGCCCCCAGTGTCATTGTGACGTGTATAAAGTGTCTGTATGTTTCCATTGCCCGTCGCTCGTGATTGTTGAATGTACCCTGTGTTTACTCCTCCGTGTTTCCTTGTTCCTTGTATGTATTGTCTGTTTTCTAGGCTGTGTTTACTCTGTGTGTCATAAATAAAGCCTGCAGATGAATCCGAACGCCTTCCCGTGTCTCAATCGTCACAATTATTACTAAACAATAGTAATATATTTCTGCTCCGGTGTCCAAACCCGACTTTTATTTTGACGGCTTGCCATGAGTGCCTTTAGAGTTCTGTGTGTACGTGATATGCTGATAGATTTACTTAAATGAAACGATTAAATATTTAATAAACAATAAATGGGCTATTGCTGTTAACTAAAACAAAGTATTGCTTAAAATAAACTAAATAAAAACTGATGTTACAAATAAAATAAAACAATACAAACTTAAACTGACTTTATTTGAGCATTTTCATTTAGTTTATTGTGATGTACTAAAAAAACTCAAACTATAAAAAACAAAAATTAATAATAATAAATTATAAAAATAAATATGGCAAAAATGCACAACAAAATGACTAAATCTTAAAAATAATTTAAAGTGAAAACATGAAAAATATCTATAATTATATATTTTTGTATTTTGTATGTAACACAGCAGAATGATGCTGCAACACTCTCAACAGAGAGACGGTGTCTTGAAGGGGAATGTGTTGTGTGTAATCCAGACTGCAGGAAAGGGATTGTGTGTGTGTTCATGAGAGAGAGAGAGAGAGAGAGAGCGAGAGTAACCCTGATCAAACGTGCTGCATGTGATGTCATCAGCATCCAGCCGCCGTATCCTTGGAGAAATCGTTCCATGGTGACTGGTTGCTATAGAAATGCTCATTCCCTTCCAAGTTCCAGAGGAATAACGGGGTGTGAGCTCGACGTGGCATGTCGCTGATGACCGACTCCATGGAGAAGCTTTTGTTCCTGTGTGGAGCGAGCAGAGAGCCGGTATCATCTGTGTGTGTGTGTGTGTGTGTGTGTGTTTGGGAATGCCATCGATTGTTGTCTGTCGCTCTGAT
>JAUMHI010000016.1:2382003-2406058 GCA_032359435.1 Enteromius unitaeniatus
ATAATGCATTTCACTACATTTCGTACTGTGTATGTTTGTGTATGTGACAAATAAAATTTGAATTTGAATTTGAATTTATAAAATAATTGTATTTAACATGATTTATTACTAAATAAAAATGTAAAATATTTTTATTATAATTATTTAAATAATATATAAATATAATATATATAATAGTTTTTTACATCTACATTTATGCATTTAGCAGACCAAAAAAGTTGCTTAGAACCCAAGTGACTTTTCAACTCTTTAAACCCTTTTTGAGAAACTAGGCACATTATCTGGACGGCGTGAAAGCAAAGCACAAGTAAGGTATGAGTCATAGTTATTATATAAAGCTGCTTGTGATGACTTATTTATTGATGTATTATTACAAAGAATGGGTTGCTTGTGTGATATTTTTATAAAAGCAGAAACATTTCCAGGTTTCTTCTGCAGTAATCTTGGAAGAATGCTGCATTCTCACTGTTATTACTTTGGGTATACATTTAGCTCATGTTGTTATTGTAACAACACACACATCAGCTGTTTTCATGAGAAGTGAAAAAGAAAGAGAAGAACAAAATAGTCACAGCTGTTTTAGGGGTACATTGTTTCTGGAGTGTTTTGAAGCAGCTGGCATTTAGATGAACAAGATCGTATTCCGTTGTATTTATTATAGACCTTCTTGTTTGATACCAAAAGAATTGGCTCAAACAAATGATTCATAAAGAATGCTGACTATAAAACTAATAATATAAGCACAGTCCAAATCTATTCAGAATACATCAGGACTTAATGGACAACAAGCTAAAGCATGCAAAATGTTAGTAATAAAAACTTTTTTTATTTTACGTACTGAAGGGAAACTAATCAGCATTTTTATGTAATCGATTCAAGAAATACACTAGATTTAAAGGTTTATATTTATGCTATGCACAGGCCAGAAACGCATATGCTCTTGGATCTCAAGGCTTCTTTCTTGCTTCCCATTTTTGCAGTGTCATATTTGATTTTAGTGTCCAATCTGTCCATTTCCACAAACTGAAATCCATGTTTAATTGTTGAAACCGTAAATGCACCAATACTTTTAAGTGAGTTTGCTCATAGTAGATACATCAGGTGGTGTTTAGACTAAAACTTCTATAATAAAGATGCATATTTATGCAATGCAATGTTTTTAGTGCATTTCCAGACATGTCTTTTTCTAGCACAGGTGTTTGAAATTACAGAAGTTACTCGTTCAAACACAAGATGGCGCTTCCAAAACACTTCTGATGATCAAAACAAGTCATGGGAGCAGCTCAATTGCATAGAAGTGCTAAACTCTGAGCAAAGATCACATGCATGCACGTTTTATAAATACGCCATGGGATGCATAAAACTAAAACAGAACTGTGAACAGAACTGACTGTAAAGTCTTTTGGCCTGTTGTTAATCTACCAAATAACCCAATGCCTTTAGTGTTATTTCGTAGATGAACAACAGACGGGAACAGAGAATGGAAAAACACTGAAAGTATTCAGTAAAAATTGATTAGCTGCTTTTATTCAGAGACTGGTGGGGAAAAAAGCGCCCGGCTTCTTTCATGTTCCCCCGAGTTTTCTCCGTTTGACACAGAAGACGCAAAAATTAAGTCAGACAACTGGAATGAGTCAGAGCCAGTTTGAGAAAACCGATCCAATCTGGTTCCTCGATGAGAAACATTCATTTGCCGTAGAAAGACGGGCCAGTGACCGTTGCATTAACCCGCTGCGGTAATCGTGGGGAAAGTTGTGAAACAAAAAAAGTGGGAACAGAAGGAAGATGGGGCTGTTGAGGCAAACCTTGCGTGTCGTGATCCAGGTCTGGCCGGATTGAAATGTAGTAAAATTGCAGTTGATTGACCAGTGAGGGAATTATTTGCTTCATCGCCCCCCAGAAGTGCTGCTGGGAAAACAGAGAGTGCCTTGTGGGGTTTGCGGTCTATTTTTCTAGGCCCAAACCCAGAAATGAGTATTTAAGCACTCCTGCTTCCATTGCGTTGAAGTCAGTGGGCTTTTTGAATGGATTTTTGGTTAAATGGCTCTACACAAGCTCAAGATATATACCTGTTTTATTCTACAATGGAAAATATATGAATAAAACGCACTTGTTTACGCTTTTGTTTGTATTAAATTATGGCTGAATGGGACTAGAGAGGGTGTCATCGTCTAGTTACATTCACAGACTGTGTTTATAATTGCACTTTTGCAACATTTTAATTCTGCCAATTGCATTTTGACTTCAAATTGCATAAAAACATTTTATTTTCGAAGACATATTATACATATTATAAATGTTTCTCACAACTTACACTAAAATTTTTTTTACATTTTATATAAATGTTGGGACAATTCTTCTTTTTTTATATTATTATTAATATTTCCTATGTATTATCATATATAATAAACAGTGAAACTTTTCACATAACATTCTCAAAATGTTATTATATTGTTATTAGTCCTTGATAAATGTATTAATAAACATTTTTTTGTTACATTCAAATAACATTCTAATCACATCAAGAAAACATTTTAACGTTCTTAGAATATTAAAACTAGACGTTTCAATAATAATTTGATGAAAAAATAATGTTTTTTAAAGTACAAGAAAGATTGTTGTAAGCTTTAACATTCTAAATCACAATAAAAATGGACATATGAATGTTTTCAAAACAATGTTTTTAGAACTGCATTTAAAATTTAAACTACAGCATCAGTGCAGGGATCTTTTCCAGTCAGTGTTAGCAGCATAAAGAGATGTTTCATGTTTTGCAGCATACAGATGTTCTACATCCAGACACGCACACAGGAGCATAGCTCACCGTTGACCTTTGACCCTTCAGTGTCGGCTGTCTGGGGTTCCTGCAGGTGTGACATCATCACCAGCTGCCTCCGTTCTTACAAAACCTGTAACACATCCAAACATACAAGGGGAGTGTAACCCTGATTATTTGTATTTGTAGCTTTTTCTGAAACCAAATGTTGGCAGGTTTTCTTTCTTTGAGGTTTGCAATATACGTATGTAGCCTTGAAAATAGTGCTTAACATTTGGCATCAGCTTTGAAGTAATTAAAAAAATTCTCTTCAATTAAATCGGAGCAGAAAGTCATCACAGTCGTATATATATATATATATATATATATATGTAATTTTTCTAAGCAAATAAATATTCATGATAAATTAACTTCAGAGGCAAAATGAACATATGTGGTCTTGTTTTCTTGAGAAATTTAACCAAATTAAGTGAGTTTATTTTCAAAACAAGAACAAACATCTGTCAGTGGGTACTGAAAACCTGTTTGTCCTTTGAATTAAATTATTATTGACAGCTATTTGTTTTTGTTTAATAATGAACTCAAATATTTTTTTTTTCAGTAAACAAGACTGATTATCTTATGCTGTTTTGCTTCTCAAGGCCTCTTGATTGAAGACTCTTTAGACAAGACAACTTTTTTTTTTTTGCGTAAAGTAGGTACAGTAAGTTATTTATATATTTATGATATTGGGAAAAGAGATATTCAACCCATAATTTTTTTTCTTTTGTCAAATAAATAAAACAATAATGGAGATCTGTATGAAGTTGCATTTTTTAAAATTAAGTATTGCTAATGATAATACATATAAAAGTAAATACCATATTGACACATCATGTTCCGTTAAATTTATTTTTTATATTTTCCATACTTGGTCTTGAAAAGCTCTTAAAGTCTTAAATTTACTTTCATAATACCTACAGAACCCCGTGGAGTCAAAATGAATGTTAGTGGACATTCCACCCATGAGAAAAAATGACAACATGCTGCTTTTTATGACAACATAAATTTAAAAACTTTATTGTTTATTCATCATAATTAATAAATATGCAAATACAAACAATATTCATAATATCCATCAAAAATACGAAAAGAAAATAGCCATAAAATATTATATAACAGCAAACACGCCAGCAACATCAGGTGCAACAAAAATGAGTGGGTTTATGTCGATGAGTATTTTAAACCCCACCTCCACAACCAAGCCCCACCCACAGGGCAAATCTCCAATCAGATGCATCACAACAGTCCTGCTGATTGGCTGGGATTTGAGTGTCATTATAAGGGATTGTAATGACGGCATGTGCAATTTGTTGTGAAGCGTTTTTTTGTTTTTTTTTGTGGTACAAACGTGATTGTACTCACATTTATTTACAGGCGTGATAATGTACGAGTCTCGGATGTTTTTCACCAAGTCAAATATGCAAACAAAAATAAAACAAACAATCCCGTGAGAAAATCAGTTTATGGGAAATTCAAACAACTGCAGCAGCTGAAATTTGTTCTCCTTTTATGCGTTATCTGTTTTTTTGCTTGATATCTTTCCTCTTCAGAGCGTCTTTCTCCCAAACTATTCTCGATCTCTTTGTGTTCTGGACCTCTCCTCTGGTTCATGCATTGATTGTTTTTGCAATCCGCATGCGTCCCGTTGTGCGTTTGAGACTACCTGATCTCAAGGCAGGCGGATGATGAACATTGAGGAAGAAGGTATCAGTGTCTCCAATTTTTCTTTTTCTCCACCTTTTTTGCCATTTCTTCTTTTTCCATTAAGTCCTCTGTAAAAAAAACACATACCGTTTACTAAGAGAATTGTGCAGAATTTTAGTGTTTTCCTTACTGTTTCTAGTGCCAGAACTTACCCATGCATTCCGGACAGCATTTGCCTTCTCTGCGAATGGGGTTACTGCAACTCAACAATGGACACTGTTTTCTCTGGCACTTTGTGACGCCATGCTGTAATGACAAGAGAAATTTAAGTTAATTATGCCAATAATTACTGCAGGCAAAAAAAGAAATATTTTTATACACTGGTCATAAAGTGCTGCTTCAGACTAGTGGAAAGAAAACATCCCAAATACATCTTTACAAGTTTGTTTGCCCACTGTAGCAGCACTTAAATACATAAAATCTTTTATTTTAAATTCGTTTTATTCTTATCTATAATCTGAGTTTTTTTACTGAGGGGTTTGTTCATATATCCTTCACACAGAATTATAGAACATTTTATTTCTAAAAACGTGATAAAAATATTTGCATATTTGCAAATATTTGCAAATATGCATATTTAAAAAAAAAAAAAAGCATCCCCCCCCCTTCATTTAAGCAGCACACACCAAAACTTAGAGTTTTATTCCTAATTGTATTCTGAAAGTTTTTGTTGAGGGGTTTATTTATATATCATTTACATGGATTTATAGAGCTTTTTATTCATAAAAATGCTATGAAAATGCTTATTTTTAAGGGTGGTAAGTTTGTTTCTCCACTTCTGTAACATTTACAAACACTGAAACTTAGAGGTTTATTCCTATCTATATTCTGAATGTTTTTACTGAGGGGTTTATTTGTACATTATTCACACAGATTTATACAATATTTTATTTCTAAAAACATCGCGAAAAAAAGCATTTAAAAAAACAATTACGGTTTTTTCTCCATTTAAGCAGCACTTAAAAACAACAAAACCTAAAATTATTATTCCTAACTGTATTCTGAAAGTTTTTATAGAGGGTTTTATTCATATATAATTCACACTGATTTATACAAAACATTTATTTCTAAAAATATGGTGAAAATAAGTTTTTCCTGGCTGTTGTCAGTATTTTCTCATTTATGGAGTGATAAAAAGAGAAAAGAGATCCAAAATGCCCTTTAACTCTATTATGTGAACAAAATAGCCAACTATATCTCTATCCAAATTTCAGATTATTAAATTAAATAATCTTATTTGCGTACAAGTTTGTACTTTTTAAATAGGGAAACAGAATTTACCATAAATTCCTATTTTATCTTGTTTTAAATTCTCAAAATGCTCTTAAAACAAATTTGAAATAAATGAAAGAGAAACTTACATCACACCAGCAGGTAATGCACTTCATTTCTCCCACCAGTGGGACTTTCGGGTGCCAGTGTTCACTGTTTTGGTAGTAGTTTTTGCCAAACTTGCAGTGACGTGTTCCGTCCGCCTGCATCATTTCATCATCCTCTAGAGGGGGTGTGTCTTCGGCAGGACACTCCTTACAGCAGTCTGAAGGGTTGCGTCTGATTGGTCGGCTGCATGTGAGAGGCGGGCATGTCACTTTCTCACAGTGAACTTCTCCTGTGGAGCCCTGAGATGGACAAAAAAACACGATCAAACTATTAATATCATGTCTGTGTACAAATTTGGCATTTTTATGGTTAAAACATACAATTATTTTGTTGTGTATTATAATGTTAATTACCTTGCAGGTACACACTGCACACTTGATATAACCGAATGGAGGGACGAACGGATGCCATGTTGTGCCAGGTGCGTGCATTTTCTGGTCACCTTCAAAATAACAACCTGAAAAAACAAATAAACTTCTTAATATACAGCTGCACATTTAAAATAATAGTTGTGATGTTTAATTTGATGCGAATTCTTGTAATTTAATACAAACTCACCTTCTGGACCTTCCTCAACTTTTTCTACTGCAGTCGGCTGTTTGGTTTCTTTCTTTTCTGTCGACAAAAATCAAATTTTAAATTTTGAAGGAAACATTTAACATATATTTTTATTTTACTTTTATTTTCACCTTTAAAGTTGTCCAAATTAAGTTATTAGCAATGCATATTACTAATTAAAAATAAAGGCCTGATATATATTGATGGTAAGAAATTTAATAATTCTAATTTCTATATATTTAATAAATTCTAATTTGGATTCTATTGATTTTTGCCATAATAGAAAAATTCATAATATTGAGTCATACAATGTTTTGTTGGCTATTGCTACAAATGCACTAGTGCTACTGATTACTGCTTTTCTGCTTTTGGGTCACAAATATTTAACAATTCTACTAATTTGAGTCATTACTGACCGTCACAGATGGGACAGCACTGGTCTTCAGGCTGGATGGTGTGAGGACAGGAGAGCGCAGGACAGATCACCGGATCGCAGATCACTGTCTTCTTCTACAGGGGTTCAATCAGATCATATGCAAAATTAACCACAGTCACATAAGTGATATGTAAAGGGTGTGTATGTGTGTGTGTGTGTGTGTGTTACCTGGCAGGTGCAGGTAAAGCAGGTGTTGTACTGAGGTGTCCACTGTGACCCATGTGCGTGATGCTCTCCCTCAAAGAAGCATGTGTGAGGGTCTTTCCTGAGCTCAGCCGGGTCACGTACAAATACAAGATCGTCAAACTCTGCCTCCTCGACCACTTCACCGCGGGAACCAAACTCACAGCTGTTAGAAACGTGAATCTGGAGAACAAGGATGTGCATTTAACACAAAGGATACATTTAATTACTTTGCATTTAGAGAGTACAAGTAGACAACAAATATAAAACAATAAAACAAAGACTAGTATTAAAATAAGGTGCTGCATAATATATAAGTATAGAATAAAAATATTTAGAAAATTCTAAATATAAACAACAATGTTAAATGTATATTTATAATTTTTTTTTTATTTTAATTTTAAAATAAAACCTTTCTGCAAATGTAAAATTAATATATTGAATAAATGATTTAACATGTATTGAATGTATTCAAAGTTTAATATATTTATATAGAAATATATTAGATCAAGTTTTAAAGGTTCAGCAGCAAAAAAAGTTTCAAGGTGGAAAACAAAATTGCTGTTGAAAATCTTTAGAAAAATGAAACGTTGTTGTACTCACCCTTCCTCGTATTTCTCCTCTTGGATTCATTTTGGTGCTGACCTGAATATAAGCTGTGCCTTCGTCCAAATGCCTCAATAACTCAACACTAATATCTTTCAGCACACCCTGAGCCTGTAAGACACACAGAGAGACAGTTTGTGTAGATTTGTGGAAACAGGACAAGATGAACTCTTTATGTTTAACCAGAATTAAATGCATTTACCAAGTGTAATACTGGTTTCAGCTCATTTGGGAGAACACCAGCTTTGTTTCATAAACAAACCCTTTAAAGTATTTTAATAAATAACAGCAGAATCATGTTTGTCCGTTTCTGGCACGACTTCGCTGGAGCAGCCAAAGAAAACACACTTTTGGTGTGCTGCAATCACGCAGTTTACATTATCGCCGGGTGTAAACCATGCCAAATTGGGTTTAACTTTGAGTTTCTTGATTTGTTTACCTGTTGACCGTAGAAGCCAGTCAGAAGTCTCTTGTGATTGGTGGGCGAGTCGTCCATCTCGCCAATCTCGGCCAATCCGTGCAGGTGGGCATTGACGGAGGCGTCTTCACTCTTGCTGAGGCCGTTAACGACAATCTCATAATGAAGATGACACTGTTCATCCACTGACACCCAGGCGTGACCCGCCGCAGCCGTCCGAACCGGAGGAGACACGAACTGACCCGCCAGAGGAACCGGAAGCTCTGTGCAACAAACACAGTAGGTTTTCATTTAAAACTATTTATTAATAATCAAATTAAATAATCAGAATTTAATTTTACAGTAAGAGGAACATTTTGCATCCTGTATTTTATTTTTTACAATGCAACAAAATCTTTTATAATCCATATAAAAAAACATGTATATTATAATATAAATGCATACATAAGATCTAATATCAATAAATGTTAAAACTTTTTTTAAATGCTGACAATTTTATTAATTTTAATAAATTTGCATTTATGTTAGATTGGTAATATTCATTTAAAATATTTATAATATATTACAATTTATGAATGAATGAATTAATGAAGAAATTAAAAATTATTAAATGCTGAAATAAATGTAGAAATGACTTATACTTATTTATACTTAAAAGCAGAAATCATGAAATAAATAAATGTAGGAATACATAAATAAAAGTAAATGAATGAATAACTTCTATCTCTCTCACCGTTTTGGCGTGCGTCCAGGCCGTTGTATGGCAGCATGCGTATCTGTCCACGCAATTCGCTCTCCTGCTGCTCGGCCGTGGCGATGTTAATGAACAGTTCGTTCTGCAGCAGCATGTGAATGTGTCTGGCCTCGACTCGGCCGCAGCTTCCCATTGCTCGTCCACTGCCACGCTCCTCGGCCGTCGCAAAGTCTGCAGTGATGTCGTACAGAACACTGCGTTTACTGCGCCTCCGCGGCTTCATCTCGATCGTCATGCTGACCACGGAGCTGCTCAAACCCGCCACCAGAACCTGTCCAGAACATCAGAGTGGTCAGAACACGAACCTGAACAAGACATGGAGTAATGAGGGAGTAGAGCAGAGCCGTTACCTGGTAGTCGAGCGAACCATTGTGATGGAGCGTGAAGACGGCCGATCCCACGCCACCGGTCTTCCCAGGAGTCAGAGCAGAGCCGCTGGACATCACGCTTTGAAGAGCTGAAAGAGGAATAAACATAATCATTTTTCAAACAAGTCAAACTGATCAAATATAGTAAGTAAAGCAGTAGCAGCAAAAAAAATTCTCAGAAATAAAGTTTAATGTTTTTTTACTTGTAGTTTTTGTAGGTTAGAAAGATGGTGAAGAAAACTACAGAACCGCTGGACTTCGAAGAACTGAGACATACATTTACACCTTTTCAGTATTTTGCTGCATAAAACTTTGACTAATATTAAATGTTAACTTAAACATGGTGTACTTAAATTTACTACATGATGTAAATGTGCAGTAGCAAAAACTTTTGTTTTTGTAATCAAGAAGAGTGTGAAAAACATTTTTTTTTTTACGTAAATCAGACGGACTAACATTATGTGTAAACTTAAAAAATATCACAGAATGTACATCATTTCCGTTAATGATTTCCGAGTTTAATGCAAAAACGTTTTTTCTTTATACTTGTAGTTTTTGTAGTTAAAAAGAAGGTGAAAGCTACTTTTTTATATAAAACCTGGTCATGGATGGCATTTAAACCTATTTAAAAAGTATTAAAATGATAAATAATGATAATATGACCTTTTTCAGATCAGATAAGGGTATTTGTAACATGAACCTTACTCAAATTACATGTGACAGATAGGGTGAGAAAACCAGGGAAAACTAAACTGAACTGAGAATTTTGCGTGCAATTAGAGACTCGAACAAGGTCAAAGGTCATGGCTGGAGTGACGTCATCCCCAGAGACGAGGCAAATCAGCAGACAAGCAGGTAAATGGAGACCGTTTCAGTGTGGAAGGAAAAAAAGGATGGCCGAGGAGTAAACAGAGAGCGAGAGCGTTTAGGTTTGAATTCTTCACACATAACGTCAAGCTGTTAGCGGTGCAGCTGGAATCAGACAGCAGAAGCAGAGCCAGCGCTGTGTGTGTGTGAGGACAAGAGAGGCCTCTCTCACACACTCATTTCGCTCGACTAACATACGGAATGACCAAGAAAACGATCCTGCAGCATTTGACCTCTGACCTCTGTGCTGCATCGCTGCACATTCCTGACCTCTTCACGATCGCGACTGTAATTATGAACGGGAAATCTCATTCTGGCATGAAAAATACCCGAGATGATTTGTGCATGACACAAAGATGAAATATAACACGGCGTAAATGGTGGGATAAAAACAGCCACAGCAGACAGACAGATGAAGTTACTGATCTAATGTGAGATCGCAGCCCCAGCCTGCCGAGTTCCTGAAAGATTACTGAACTAGTCTATAGAAGCCTAGCGTTTACATTTCAAATTAAACCTTTAATATTTACAACCAAACTTCCTGTTACAGTGTTGCTTTGTCTTATTTAGCTTTTGCAATATATAACAGTACAAATTAAGTTACATTATGTATTGATGGGGTAATTTATAAGGTAATTCAAAAATTAATTTATATATATTTAACATTTAAATCAGATACAGTTTTATATCAGTATTAATACAGTTTTAAAGGTTATAATTTACAATTTATAAAAATACACATAATTTAAATCAGATACAAATAATTATTAAACATGAATAATAATTCATGGCTTTTTAAACGTAATTATGTATTAATGGTTTAATTTAAACTTATATATTTTTTTTTGAATTATTTAGTATTTTTTGTCTATATATATATATATATATATATATATATGTGTGTGTGTATGTATATGTATATATCTATCATTTAATAAATGTTTAGAATTTAAATCAGACAAACAAATATTAATGCATTTTAATATTGTAAAATTGTATACATTTATTCAAATATACATCTAATTTAAATTAAAAAAAAGAAATATTAATACATTTGTCAGGACAGGAAAGAAAACTGTTCAAAGGCTTTGATGTCTCCTGACACTGATTTATGTATTAACGGGGTGATTTATGAGGTGATAGTTGATGATTGGCTGCACTTACTGTCACACGATCTCTTTCCAGAAATGTATCCAGAGATCTGACGAGAGTTTTGACCTTCTGTTTCCACCGAGATCTGCAGCTGGCCACGCGACAGCCAGAAGAGTTCGCGACTGTTCAGATCCGCCAGGACTTCAGCGAAGTCAGAGTCCTACAGACACACAAAACCATGCTCCTTAACTTTCATTCATCTTCTTTTCGATCAGTAAAAGCATGCACATGTGTGTTTGAACTCACGTCTGCAGTGATGTTTGCTCGTATATCTCTCAGCAGATGTTGGCGATACATCAGTTTCACTCGGACCGGCACCTTAGAGACTGAAACAAAATGGGAAAAAAATGTAATATTGTTATTAAATTATTTGTTTTTATTTTTAAAGGAATTATTTAATGTTCGAAAATATCTGTTTGAATATATATATATAGACAGAAAAATAAATGATTATTCTATTTCGTCCTTACAGCTCCCCTGAGGAACGAGTCCCTGCAGAATCAGGATGAAATGCAGATTGTTTTCTGTGTCGCTGAGCGTCAACATGGCGATTCCTCCCATCCCAGAATGCACCTCGTCAGACGTCAAGATCGCACTGAACGTTTCTGTCAGACAAAGTGCAGGAAATTAGCCTAAACGTCCAAACACATCACACTACGACAGGAATGGAGTGTAAGGTTCATGACGCACCTGCAAACAGCGCTCGGTGTTTGATGATCTTGCCCTGTATCTCCTCCTTCTTGTTGTCAGCGGTTGTCATGGAAACACGCAGCTGCTCCGCCTCCAGCTGACGCAGGTGAGACTTCGGCAGGTTCTTCCAGACGCCACAGATCTGAACATTGAACACATTTTAATATTATGGTTTCATTTTATGTTAATTAACTTTAATTACTACTGTTTATTTTATTAAATGTATTTTGTTAACTTTAAATGCCTTTTTTCTTTATATTATTTTCGATTTATATTTACCTTTGTTATATTTATATTTATGATTTTTTTTAATTTAATTATTAAAATTTATTATTTAATTAACATTTAGTAACAAATGTTTTTTTTTCCCAGATTTTAATTAACGTTAATAACTCACCATGTCTGTATCGGCCCGTGGGACTCTGAACTCAAACGCCGTGTTTCCGTCGGAGTCCAGGAAGGTGATGAGGCTCGGCCGGTTCATCCTAAGAGACAAGCACAAGTGTAAATTGAGCGATGGAGGATCGTGATTGGATGGGCATCATATCTGCTCTGGTGAGAGTGTTACCTCTGGAAGGTGATGGAGAAGGTCAGGCTCGTCCGGGTGAGAGTGAATCTGGCCCGAGCGACACCGCTGGAGCTGGGCAGCCATGAGTCCGTCACGCCGGTGAGAAGAGCCACAAAATCTGTGCACATCAGTCAGGTTAATCACACTGACCGTCATTTAACATATTCGAAAGGAATGCATAGAAATGTGTGAACGATGCATAGTTTTTAGCCAACGGTTGAAACTTTGCAAATGCTTTCTGACCCTCACAATGCAAATAATTCAAAGGAATTTAATTCAATTCCATTTATACCAATTGGGTTAACAGCGATAATTCTCAGATTGTACGTTCATATAAATTTCATACAATGATACATTTATATAAAAGCCAGTATTGGTAAAAATATATATACATTTTGCATCATGGTTTTTTTACTAGTTATGACGTTTCTAGTTATAAGTGTGGTCTCACCGGTGGCGCTGTCTCGGTTGTTGTTCTCCTCAGAGCTGATGTAGGATCTGTCGTTGTAGGACTTGTGCAGGTCGTCATCTTTCTCCTGGAAGAACTCAAACAGAGACTCCACCTCCTTTCTCCCTGAGTCTCCTGTAACCACGGAAACCGAGATGCATGATGTCAGAAAAATCGCAGAACGCACAGTAGAGCCAATGTTCTGCACGGACCGGCATCCATAAACATGAGCGCAATTACAGCGAAGCAGACCATCTATCCACACTCGCTGCCATTTATCACTCCGTTTGTCTGCGAGGAACAGCGCTGGCCAAAACTTTCCGTCATTCCCTCACACTTTTTCCCGTATAACAGTGTGACGACATTCAAAAAGCACTGGACCTTGTTTCCATTTGCTCACCATTTGCAGAAACACACACTCACACACTCAGTCTGTATGTGTGTTACCTTTTGGGCATGTTTTGCAGCAGTGTCCTGGAAGCAAGACGGGATCGTCACAGGTTGGGTCGGGACAGTCCTGTTTCATGTTCCTGCAGCTCACCTTCCCAAACACCTTTCCTCGCCGGCTCCTCTGCTGCTTGAGAGAGAGAAACTTGCTTTCAGATGGGAACACTTATTAATACAGCTACAAACCGGCTTAACAGAAATAAACAGGAAAAGGCAACAATTATGAAGTGAATTTGATTCAGCTTTAAGCAGTTCTACAGAATATAATAGTCATATATTATTCAGTCCAGTCTGGTTTGGGATCTAGTTTTACAAGTGCAACTGTTGCATCTTAAATGGGGTGGGGGGAATCACAATTTACAAAATATATAAAAATGCTACATTTGTATAAAGTTTTCAAAATCTTTTAAAAAATAATAATATTTAACAAAAAATATTTTAGTAACATTTTGTATCCTATATGGCACAGTTATTTTTTCCAAAATATAAAAAAAATATATGAAATTATTTATATAGTTTTAAAATCACATTTTAAAAATATATGTTAAAATAATTAAGATAACAATTTTAATGGTGCATCCCATTTATTTTTATTTGACATTTATATAAAATTGATTTAACTATTTTAACGCTGCATCCTACATGGCATTATTTTTTAATATAAAAAACATTAAAATAAAATATAACATTTGTATAAAAGGATAAACAGTTTAAAAATAATATTTAAAAATAATTACAGACAACAATATAATTTTTTTTTATTAATGCTACATCCCATGTGACAAAAAATATTTAAATAATTTTATTTATTTTTAAGAGTAATATTTAAAATGTTTCAAAAGATATAAAATACCAATAGGCCTATATATTTTTATATGTAGATTTTGTTTTTAAATTATGCAATATTAAGAGAATTTTTAAAATGTTTTTATATTTTCCAAATAAAAATCCAAATAATTTTTGGTCTACAGCATGTAAACACATGTTAGGAAATACAGTATGTTTGGCGTCTTACCGGTTCGCAGTGACACATAACGCAGTGCATCACGCCAAATGGCTCTCCGAGATCTGGATGCCACGTGTCTTCCAGTGAATAAAAGCGGCCACCGAAGGAGCAACCTGATTGAGACAATAAACAAGAGCAGCGTGAGGAGACCTCAAGACGTTTACTGAGACCCTGAGGACGGGAATGTGTATAAATCAGCTTCAAACAGCCCTTTCTGAGCCAAACCGTCAAGAACACCAACTACAACGAGCAGAGAATGACTTCTTCCCTCCTAACGAAATCACATTCAGCGCTGGTAACCAAAACATCTCCTCTGCTTTGTTTTGAAGAGAGATTGAGAGATTCGTGTAAATTTGCCGTTTATTGCATCTGGAATGAGGTCAGTGATCATCAGTTGCAGTTTACGGCCTCCTTTTATAAAGCCAGGCTATTAAACAATTTATTGTTAAGCTAAACACTTTCAAAGACACGCACGTAAACTGTCAGATACGGAGGTAAATCATCATAAATGTCTTCCACCGATGCCATTGCATCAAAGTCTCTGTGGTACTGTTTATCTGGTTCTTGGGAGATTCTTGGTGTCTGTGTCTAAAACATTAGATGGTTGTCTAAAGAATGGGAGAACTTAAAGAACTTCAGTTTAAAGCAAACAGCTATACTAACATCTTATGCACTCATTAAAACATTAAAATAAAGGTTTGGATTGCTTTTAATATATGATATAGTTCTTTAAAATAGCATCTGTTGCTTTAAAGAGCTGAAGAACCAACGATGGGTCATCAAAAACTTGATTAGCCTCCAAAAAACCATAGAGCAGATCATGAACTCTGCACAGCCAAAAAGAGTCTTGAAAAGGACCACTGAAGAACCATTACAGCTATATTCTTTTTTTGGAGATCAGATGTTGGTTCTGTCCAAAATATAATGATTAAATTTCTTCAGAACTTTTGGTGTCTATGTTCTCTAAAGCACCAGATGCGTTCATGAGTTTTGAGCTTTTGGCTCTGCACTCCCAAACATTGTTCAGTTTATTTTAAAAACATATTTTCATGTAGCACAATTATGTTTGGTTCCCTGTTCAACTCAATATTTTAATTTTGAAAGAACAGAAATGATTTTACTTGTGTAACTAGGAAGTGGATTTCCCCTTCCCATCATGCTTTACACAGGGCAGAGTAAGGATAGTAAATCTTGAAATAAAATGTTATTTGAGGCATTTTTATCAAGATGATAAAACTCAGAGACTTGTTAATGTCCAATGAATAATTTTATGTAAATGCAACTTAATTATGATCAAGTTTTTTTTCATACGCACTCATTAGAACAAAAGAAATAATGGTTCTATTAAAATTCAAATGGTTTTTGCATGTTGTGCTTTAAAGAGTCCAATAATGAACAATCATTAAAACATCAGATGTATTGATGGTTTTCTACAGAACTAGAAGTTTGAGTTATTGATGGCTTTTGGCTCTAGTTGCATTGAAGATTATATATAAAAAAACAATGGTTCTGGTTTAAATCAGTTGTGTTTTATCACATCTGCTGCTTTGAAGAGTTGAAGAACCAGTAATGAAACCTATAGCAACTCAACTGTTTCTGGATATTGCTCTTTGGAGATTAAAATGCTGTTGTATTATGTTTCCGATCAATAGTTTGCCATCTATCTTTAAAACACCAGATGGATAGACTATGCGTAGTTCTTTCGCTCTTTGGAGGTTGACCGAATCTTACCGGACAAGCCTTTGGAGATCATGGGTTCTCTCTCCGGTTGGATGGGTAACGCGGGTGTCTTGAGTCTCGAGCCCAGAGCCGAAGCGATGCAGACGCAGCCCAGAATCCACAGAACTCTCAGCGCCTCCATCCCTCAACAACAAATAAATAAACAGTGCCGGTCTCTCCCGAAGTAGCTCGGTTAATGTTAGTCGCTCTGCGCACGGTGTGTTATACAGAGTCGTGTCCGTGAGGGTCCCGGTTTTATCCGGTGTTTGAGAGGAGGAGGGCGGAGGGGCGGGTCTTCAGAGCCCCGAAAACTTCACCTGCGAAGATCCAGCGTTAAATACACATCCACCGACACTTCTGATCGATCTCAGGCACTTTACACAGTCCAGTGCTCTTTTATTCTCTGACTAGAGGCTTTTCCGCTTCCAATCAACGTTTAGTTTCTCTTCCCTTCTTAAATATATATGAAAACAGCATAATGGAGTCACAGTTATTATCAACAATCATCATGATGATGATGATAAATATATAGATATAAACTAATGTTTTGTGTTTAGCCAAGTGTTTATGCTTATTAACTTTTATTAAGTTGACTTTTTATATCAAGAGTACAATGTTTGCAATACATTTTATTGTATTTGCACTTTTCTGCCAAGTAAAAAGTAAACCACAAGCCTGTTGGGATACATGTAAATAAAACAAGGAAACAAACAAACAAAATATATTTTATAGCAAGAGTACAATGTTTGCAATATATATGTTTGTATATATTTGTTTCTGCCAAATATTATCCAAATGCTTTTTATGAAACAAAATCAATTAAAATAAATGATAGCAAGAGTGCAATGTTTGTAATACTTTTAAAAAGACCTTTTTTAAATAAATATTCATCAAGCAATTAATTAAACAAAACATTTTAAACAATACATAAACAAAAAAAGCTAAACTGGAAGATTTTATAAAAATTGTTGTTATTATTATAAATTCTGTCTTTCTTAATGCAGAGGTTAAATATGGATGAATCATACAGGTAATCTGACCAAAAGATTAGAACCCAAATTAGTTTGATAAACTATAAAAGATTGGCAAAGAAGTTTGGACACAAAGCTCACAAAGCAAAAGCTCACTCTGATTGGCCTGCAATGGCACTTCAGCCTCTGAAAGAACCACATACAGCTCTCTTCAAAACACTCTTTATTTGGGAAAGTGCAGATCTGAATTGTATTTTTACACATTTTCAGAGACAAGCACCCAGCCAGCATTGAGTGCATCTCTAAGTGCTGGATTGTTGTTGAGTCTCCAGGCCTCTGCTTTGGGCCTCGCTGCTTCACGATTCACATTTTAATGTGCTTCAACATCCATCAGCCCCCTGCTTAAATCAAAGGCTGAGTGGGGAGTCCTTTATTTCTCAAGACTTCCTACACAAGTAACTCACTGAATGCACCCTGAGAAGAACCAGGGCCTTTCTTTGAGAAGAACAATGAAGAACCAAAAGCAATTATATTTCCCTCACTAAGTCTTCAGAGAAGCTTTAAACACTTCTGATAAGACTAAACTCATTCACGTTTGCTGGTTTCATCTTTGATGTCCGAAGTTAAAAACAAGCGCTTAAAATCATACAAAGTGCATTTATGACTTTCATCAAGTGTCGTTATTTGTCGATTGATTTCCTTTCATACCATTGATGTTTTTATGTCATTTCCTTTTTGATAAAAGGCGAACCGTGAATATCTAAAATGTTCTGCTAATGTTGTCATTACGTTATAAAAACGTTATTTCCAAAAGTTCTCATAATGTTTTTGAAATGTAGTTTGGCTATAAAGTATCCTTTTTCATGATTTGAATGGTACTTTTAAATACTTCCTGAACATTTTGTCATATGCAGAAATAAAAACTTTCCATGAAATAATGATTTTTAAAATTTAAGTTTAAAAAGATTTTTAAAAGTTAAGTTCCCTTTAAGTTATAAAAAAATATATTTTTGAATGTTCAAAACATCCAGGGCTTTTTTTTCTTAAAGAATGTTTTGAAAATGCTTGTTTTTGATTATTCGAACGTTAAGGGAACGTTACATTTGATCATTTTTGCATTTGAATGTTCTCTGTACGTTATCGAAACGTTTGAACGTTATATGAAATAAGAGTCTGTTTCGTTTATGTTCCTCAAATGAGGCTTTTTGTGCTAATATTTTTGGATCATTATTATTTAAGACAACATAACGTTTTATTAACACAACTCGAAGAATGTAACCTTCCTTGTTAGCAGGATGACGTCAGTGGGATATAAATCTTGATGCTTTCCCTTTAAATTTTAAGATAGTCATCATCATAATAATTATTAATAATAATAACAATACTGTAAATCACGCTGGTTTGTTGAAGACCCCCGTCTCTGTGTGTGGTTATGGGGTCATTTCCCCTCCGCGGGATTTGAAAGGCTCTAAATGATGGCGAAGAGGCTGATGGAATAATAAAATAACAAAATAATAAAGCGGGTCATATATCAGTGATCCGGAAACCTGGCGGTTCCCCGCGGCCTTCGCGCCATGCAGATGTTAAACGCGGCTATAGAAGACGCTCTACATGAGAAAGACGCGCAATAAACGCCAGCAGGGAACACAAGGCAGATAGATTCAGCTTGTTCTCTTTTCACTTGTGAGATTAGAGATAAATAGAGCTACACGAACCCAAAGATGCGTGCGAGTGCGCCTTTGTCTTCTCGAGGCACGTATTTTGACGCGGCGCTGAATTTGCGTAAGAAGTTACGAAATCTTCGAGTCACTGTCTTTAAATTACACTATGCATGCGACAAATTGCACAAAATTGTATATTTTTAAGCAATAGGCTACGTTTTAGTGCACACTTAGATATTCTAAATTCAATAACATAAATAAAAAAAAATAATAATAATAAAAAAAATTAGCCCTTTTAAAAAAAAAAAAAAAAATTATTTTACTATCACGAGAAGCGTTATATATTATACATTATATAATACATTTTATAGAGGCGAAATTAAACGATTATAAATTCATTTTATTATTATTATATTCTAGACGTTTTTAAAATGGTTGTTGTTTTATTATTTACTATATGTTATAATATATATTATTTATTTTTTGCATTTCTATAATGCATTATATTTAGGCTGTATTAAACTATTAGAATTTGTTTAACTTTATTTAACTTTTATTATTATAGTTGATTTTCTCTGCTATTTATTATTTTAATGTATAATTATTTTAGTTTAACTTGTATATATTTATGTAATAAATTTTATTAAACGATTATGCATAATGCACTCACTTCTCTCATAATGAAGTTTCTCACGGTCGTAGGTGTGTGTGTGTGTGTGTGTTATAGTCTCATTATGCTCCGTTAACAGACATGTGAGACAGAACTAAACATCACAATATACACAGCAAATGGTCTGTGTGTGTATTAGCGTTTCCGAAGTGAGTTCACAGGTACACACGAGGTGCTTGAGCGTGTGTGTGTTCGGTGTGTGTAAGGTGTGTTATTTTCATGCTGATGGTGCTTCACACCTGCGCATCCGCCGAGAATGGGAATCAATCATCAATCGATCATGAGCTCTTTGCATTTCATCATGAGGTGATAACAGAAGATGTTATGGACGCATTCACGAGGAGAAACCGACAGGAACCTCGTCTTATAATGAGAGAAGAGGTGTGAGTGTATACTGATAGAAGAGTTTCTGTCTTTTCTTATGGGCAAAACTTTCAGATAATACGATTGCACAGACGACGATATGTGCTTTAATTACATCTAATAGTTCTCACTTGATTCATTTTGACTATATAAATGAAAGTGAAACATCATATGTAATGGTATTTCCATTTATTTTTCAATGTTTTGTGTTTTTTAACGAAAGGAGTTTTACGTGAATACAACATAATATCATGGAAGGCTATGGATATCAAATGACAGTGATATGCATTAAAATATATCAAATATAACGACTTTATATACTTTAAAGCACATTTATTCCCATTGAATTTCCATAAAATGAACCGCATGCAGTACCGTAGTAAGAATATACGTAAAAGATTGATTTAATATGTCTGAATCCACTTGATTGCACTGCATTATCTGTGTACATTAATTAACTATGAGTCTGTTTCATTACTTTTATATTATTTGTTTTGTCCAGTGTGTACTTGTTTTGCAGTGGCATTTACACTGAATCTACTTCAAGACAACAATTCTGTCTTTTCTTAGACAAACAGTTTCAGTTAATACAGTTGCACAGACAGTATGTTTGATAAAACTAAAATATCATAACTACAGTATGATATTTTAACCATATTACATATTACCAAAGTAATATGGTTAAAATCAAATACAAAAATGTAAATTGCCATAATTTATTTGATTTTACTTTTGTGAATATAATGCAATCAATCATATACATATAATCAAGGACAATGATATGTATTAAAATGTTTAGTACATTTTGGTAATGTCTTTATATGTTTTAAAGTGCCCTTTCTGATTATGTCCTATAACATTAAGAATAAAAAAAAAAATAGTTTATAATTTTCTAAATGTTTCTAAATATTATTGTATAAATATGAACTAATCTGCACAATTGTACTGAACATTGGATAAAGCCAGGTTCAATATTATTATTTTTTTGACATCTTAAAGGTTTTTATATAGAAGGGATTTTGAAATAATTTTTAATCACTCTATAAATAAGGAAATACTATCAACAGACAGAAAAAAAAATCAGCATGTTTTTTTTAAGGAATAAAATATAAATGAGTAAAAATGAAGTGAATGGTATATAAACAAACCTTTCTATAAAAGCTTTCTGAATATAGAGAGGAATAAAACTCTAAGATTTGATGTGTGTAAGTGCTGCTGAAGAGGAGGAAAAACTCATTTAATGAAAATAGCCTTTAATTGAAATCTGTAGACAAAAACAGATGAAATGCAAAAATAAACCTATGTAAATGATATATGAACAAACCCTTTGGTAAAAACCATAAAATGTTTTGGTGTATGTAAGTGCTGCATATGGAGAAAAAACATGCACTGTAATTAAAATCTACAAATGTGAATAGATGTAAAATAAAGAGTTAAAAGATTATTTGTGATTTTCTTTCCACTAGTTTGATATGTTATGACTACACTGGTTATTTGTTAAATAAAAAAAAAACTATTAGTCAGTTTTGCTGCTTTATTTGTTTGAATGTCATCTTTCTAATATGTATCTGTTTTGCAGAGGCTTTTCCACCAGAACATCTGTAAATCTTCTTCTTCTGTTGGTGAATGACGAAAGTCGTGGTCCTGATGATGGTAAGTTACACTCTATCTGATAAATGTTTAAAAAACTGCCAGGAAACAGTAAACACACACATCCTGTCCCAATGCACATTGAGTGTTTATCACCTCCAGACATCATCATTACGACACACACACACAGCGGCAGGCGGCTGACCCACTCGACAAGATCTGATGCATTTTACAAGCAGCAAAAATAGAAATAAAACACAAAAACAACAGACTAGTCACTCATTAGGCCCAAATGAATCAGAGCTGGGTTGCGAGGAACATTTTCTTTTTAGGAAGGAACTCACTGATTTCAAAGGCGTCAGGAGATGAATGCATTATGATAATGGAATAATAATGAGAAACAGATGAGGTTAACAGGTCAATAACAGACAGAATTACTCATTTAATATGCAAATGTGGCTCCTTCACACATATTAGGAGGGACAGACTATTCTAATATGCGGCTCGATCAGACCCTGGTGTGAACTGAAGGCCTTGTGTTTTGCTTTCTCACCTCAGCTGAACCTGGAGAACATCGTATACATCATATAGGAAGCCAGAATTGCGCAACTTTAAAGTTTTTGAAAGGTTATGTAAATGATGGGACAAAATTTTCTTAAAGTAGTGTTTATGGAACATTCTTATAACTTTACTAATATCTGAAATGCAATCAAACCAAAATGTATTCAGACAACTACACATTTCTTACATTATATATCACAGTTTATTTGCTATATTTAAAAAATGGTTTAAAAAATGTTTTTGTGTTTGATAAACATAATGCTGAGAGAAAACATTCTTAAAATATTAAGAACACCGTAAGAAATGTTTTTGTAACCTTTAAATAACATTGTCATAACAAAAAATGATACTTACTAATGTTCTTAAAATATTAAGAATAAACATTCTAATAACGTTATATTTTGGATAAAAATAAAGTTAGTAGCACACTGTCACAAACATTTTAATCACAACAAGAAAACTACACATTTTAAGGTTCTTAGAGTATATAAAATAAATATATTTTAGTTAAAAGGTTAAAGGAATGTTATAAGAGGTGTTTTTATAACCTTTAAATAACGTTTGAATAACAAAAAGACATTTTAAACATTCTTATTATTAAAAATAATATACTATATAAAAAAATTGATTTAGATGAAAGTTATAATCACAGCAAGAAAACTGGACATTATTGTGTTTGAGAAACGTTTGTATAACCTGCGAAAGAAAACAGATTTATTATAAAATCTCTATAATAAATCTCTTTATTATAGCTTGGGTCTCACATGTTTTCCCTGAGGAATATGAACTCAAACATTTTGTATGAGAATTATTGACTCATTTGTGTCTCCTGTTGTTTATTTATCTTTGTAGAAGAAACAATTGAGCCGAGCAGACACTTAAATGAGGCGTAGCTGAGACCTCTGCATAAAAGAGAACCTGTGAGCAATAAAATCAACACTTTCTCTCTCTGATCAGCCCGTGAATGTTGTTCTAGATCGTGTTACTCACTTTCCCAGAGCAAGACACTCATAGTTTGTGTTTACAATTAAATGACTCACATGCTTGTTTTCAAGACTGGTTTATCTGAGCAGAGGCCTTTAACATTCCTCCTGCCTCTCATCAGACAAATGCCCATTGAATCTGATCAATGATCGATTTTTCAGGAGACAATATACAAGACATCTGTGTGTATGTGCTCTGAGGAATGAATGTACTGCTGGCCAAAACACAAATACAGAGCTCAGAGAATATGTGATAAAGGAGAAAAAGGAAGAAATAAGGCACAAGTCAAGTTTTAATAAAACTTCAGATTATTCAAGTATTCAAAGAAAATTGTAAATTGTTGCATCTATGGATCTTTTAGACAGATGTGATTTAAATATCAGCTTTCTCTGCAATGTTTTCAAGTAATTCCTCATGAGATCACTGAGCTTCAAAATTAATGTTAATTGAAATTAAAACAGTAAAAATATATTTTTTAATTACCTAAAAATAAAGGGCTAACTAAAAAACAAAACAAAACAAAAATAGCAAATCATAATAATAAAATCAGCTACATTTGGTTTAATTTAGTTTACTTATTTAAATATCTAAAACTTTACTAAAAACTTTAGAGACATGTTAAAGATACATCGAATTACAACAACATCAACACAATAAAAATGTATACAACTTTAACTATTACAGTTTTTCTTGATTGCTTAAACACATTTCTTGAAACTATGCCTCATATTCTCACAACACAAGCCCTCAAAACACTTATACACTGGTGCAATTAATTCAAGACTATATTTCCAAAACAGTTATGTCTCCTCCAAACACAAAAGAAACAACTAATATATACACTGACACATTTTTATTCATTCATGTACTACACAGTAAAACTGAGGAAAAAAAATGTATCTTCTACCTCAGCATCCTGTCTTTGCTCTGGGTCAGGCCAAAAAATCTGGTCCACATCACAGGCTCTACTGGCTCTGGACAAACAGCAGGGGTCAAATCCTCTCGAATACTTGATGTCCTTGTGTCATTCTTCACAAACAAGATGTTCAGTTATGTTGTCAATATGACAGTACACTCTGCTAGTACTACCTGATCTATGATCTACGGCATCAGTTTGGCAGCTACTGTACTGA
>JAUMHI010000016.1:2418178-2435491 GCA_032359435.1 Enteromius unitaeniatus
ATAGATAGAACAGATAGAAAGAAAGAAAGAAAGAAAGAAAGAAAGAAAGAAAGATGGATATGAGACAGATAGATAGATAGATAGATAGATAGATAGATAGATAAATATATATATATATATATATATACAGATAGATAGATAGATAGATAGATAGAACAGATAGAAAGAAAGAAAGAAAGAAAGAAAGAAAGAAAGAAAGATGGATATGAGACAGATAGATAGAACAGATAGAAAGAAAGAAAGAAAGAAAGATGGATATGAGACAGATAGATAGATAGACAGATAAGCACTTTGTTAATTTGTAGTTAATCAAGAGGGGAACTCTCGAATCTTGCTGTGAATCTTACGTTCTTTTCATGCGTACGCGCTCGCCATTCACGACCCCTCTTACGTCACGACGTGGCCGTAGTTGCCTCAGCAACCGCGCCAGCGTCACCACTAACGCGCCACAACACTCGCTGCAGCGCTGCTGCTCCTCCAGCTCCCAGACAAATGTGTTTAGCACCGAACACAAAGCGTGTTCTTCAGCCGTCTGTGCTCCGCGGAACAAGCGCTTATTTCACTTCGCAGAAGCAAATTCCCTTCATCTGCGAGGAACGGGGTTAGCTTAGCCTAGCGTGCTAGTCCTTCAGCAGACCTCTTCAATCAATCCCGAGTTCATCTCAGTGCACCGTAAGAGGCGGGTTTCTTTCATTTACTGTCGTCATTATGTATTTACGGCGTTATATTGGTTTACTTTTGCGGCATAACATGTGCTTAACATGTTTGTGTAAAGAAAACAAGTTATTAATCTTGGGTTCAAATGCCATACGTTTCATCTGTCAGCTCTCTAAGTTAAAAAAGAAATCCTCACAAAGCACAAATACACGCTGCAGAAATCTCTAAAATGTTCCTTCTCTCTCTTTTGCTGTTTATTAAACTAAAAACAAAACATTCAAATGTTAAGTTACCAGGCCATGTCATATTCGGTAAAATGAATAATATTATATGTTTTAATGCTATCATACACAGCACAGCTTTATTATATAGATTTCTCGTTTGTATTGGGAGGAAATGTGGAGGCTATGAGTGCAGTTTTGTATGTGTTTTTGTTTTGGCTGGGATTTCTGTAGCTGATTCATGTGATTTTTTTAAACAGGAGAAAGATGCCGCCTGGGACTGATGATCCTCGTAAACTCTTCATCTTCACCACGGCGGGAAACTACTTCAGTCTGGACACACCAGCGCCTCTGTCCACCTGCTGTCCTCTCGATAGCTTCTTAGATGATGGCAATGAATTCCTGCTCACCGTCACCAGAAACGCAGATGAGCTGCAGTTCTCAAACAAGGTACTGAGAGTTATACACACAGCTGTGATGTATATCATACCTCAATGATTTTTACCTGTAAGTCACAACAAATGAAAAATATTTGCAAAAACCCAGGATGCATGAACAAGTATTATTTTAGTATTGTTGAAATACTCATGCTATTTATTATGCTTTTTTATTTAATATTGTAATATATTTATTTTTTTAATTAAATGATAAACTACACGTTTTTATATTTTTGTCATGTTCTTTTGACATTTTCATTGCTTTTTAATATTTTTATTTAGCTTTAACTTTTTTATTTCCGTTTTAGGACTTCATTAGAGTTTCTACATATCTGTATTTCATGTGTTTTCTTACTATCATCAAAAAGATTCATATTAATGTTTAATCAGTTTTTGTTTTCACTGAAAGAATCATTTTTAAGCGTTCAATTATTTATACACCAACGAATAGCAATATTTATCTACATGTTTTTTTTATTTTATTACTTGAAAAATTATATTTTTAACACATTAAAAAAATGGATGTGTAAAACAATAAATTAAAACTAATTTCCAAGCATGCTTCATTAAGCACCTTTTTGGAAAATAATCTTTATTTAAGTGCTTGAACTGATTAATTTAAAATACAATGATTCAAAAACAAATTCATTTTCAGGTAATATGTTTGATACTGATTTATGTCAGAGACAGAAACATAATGATCAAATAAAAGCTGCATTAAAAACACTACAGTATTACAGATAACTAGCATCATTTTTATTGCAAAATGTAAATAATTTTCAATAAGTCTACGAATGTTCAGTATATCACTGCATTCAGCAGCCAGACATGAAACGCTGAAGTGTGGCTCATCTTTTCTCTGTGTAGCTGGAGAAGATGGACGGTGACAGCAGGGTACTGCTGTTCTTCAAGCCTCATCCGTGTGTGGTGTCCGAGGAGAACCTGCACCGCTCCGTCCTGGTGTCCTCCATGCTGGATTCTCCCATCAGCACCCTGTACCAGGCTCTGAGACAGGTCTACGGGCCGGTTCTGCTGCAGGTCAGACACAGACACGGGTTCTGATGGATGTGAATTTGCTGTCGGGTTTGTAATGAATGTGTTCTGCAGGATGATAAATGGAGTCAATCGTTCGACTGGAAGCTTCAGTCTCTGCTCACAGATCTTGAGGTCGGGCTGGGCTCTGTACTCAGACACTCACACCCAAAGGATTCTGGGAAACGGGGTCATTCAGAGACGGATGTGTCGAGTGAGTTTTGAGATATCGTGATGATTTCAGCTTGTGTTTTAGTATATATTTCTACACATACACATATTGTGTGCAGGTGTCATGACCCCTCTGGATGAGTTCAGCTTCTGGGCTGATGTCAGTCGCTCCGGACAGCAGAGCAGAGAGAGAGACAGAGCAGCACACTTCTCCGAACTCTTCACAACTATAGAGAAGGTACATAATCGTGTTTTTTTTAGTATTATTTATGTCCTATTATAAATTAATTATTATCTTTTTTTGTAGTTTATGTGCATTTTTGTTTTTATAATTTCTATTTGGCTAGCTTTAATTTCAATTTTACAACTTTTTATTTCGGTTTGTTGCCAAGTTAATACATTTAATTTTGAAGTAATTATGTTCTAAGCTGTTGTCATTTGTGTTATTTCTTTATTTTTGTATTCCTTTAGCTGTAATGTATATATTTTTTAAGGTTTTAGTACTTTCAGTACTTCAGCTTAAACATATTATCAAAGTTTTTACGTAATGTTAAATAATTATTATGTGCTTTTGTCATTTTAATTATTTAATATTTCTGTTTGGGTTTAATTTTTCCATTTCAGTGATTTAGTGACTTCAACTTATTTTATTACAGTTTGTTTCTAAGGTAAAAGTGATTAAAACTTTTAAGTGATTTTATGCCCTTTTGTTATTTTATTTATTTATTTTATTTTATTACGATTTATTTCAGTTTAACATTTTTATTTAGTTTTAGTAAGTTCAGCAATTTTCATTTTAGTTAGTTGCCAAATTAACATTTCTAATTTTCAAACAGTTTTTTGAGTAATTATGATTAGTGCTTTTGTCATTTTTATGACATTTCAATATTTCTATTTAGCTTAATATTAATAGTTTTATTATTTGTTTTTAAATTTAGATTTCTAGTTCCGCTATTTTTTTTTTTTAAGTTTATGTTCAGCTAATATTTATATTTTAATTCCTTTAATTACATTGAAATTATTTTGTTATTGTTTAGTTTAGTAGTTTAATTATAATATTTTAATATTTAGTTAACAATAACAACACCGGTGTCCATAAGCTGGCTTTATTATGAGGAAAAGTGTAATATCAGAGATCAAGACCAAGATCAAGTATCCCTATAAGATATCCTCTTCAACGTTGAATTGTGTTTTTGTGCCAGGACTACAGTAATCTGGACAGTTTCAGTCTGGTGGAGGTACTGGACCTGATTGAGAGCACCCGTGAGACAGTAGATGATGTCTGGAAACAGAATGAGCACACCCCCTACCCAGAGACACGCATGATTCGACTCATGGATGTCATAGGTGCATACAACAGACACGGGCCGGTTTTACTAAACAGGGAAAATTAGCCCTACAGCGCAATTCCAAAACAGCCCTGATGGGTGTAGAAATTACTCCAGGTGATTTACTGACAACGTGCAAATTAAAGAACACAGATGCAGTAGCTTATTTCATTTCCATGATAACCAAGCAATCTACCCAGTGCAGCTGAAATTAGCAGAGGGAATCGGATCTGTTCAGATTGGCATAATGTGTTCTTCTGGCGTTCCTAATAAATGAATACCTGTTGAAAAAATCTCCCTTCTATAAAGGGCTCTCTCTCCTCTGCAGTACCTTCTCTTAGCAACAACAAATGCTCCTACAAATGTATATTCAATCCAGGTCAGAAGCAAAAATACCTGTGTCCAGGCTAATTCTTCACTGCGCATCTTTAATAAATCCTGAAAGTAGTGCTGGTGCTAAAGTAGTGCTGGTGTTAGTGAAACTGACCCGTGGTTGATGATGATGCTTGACTTATTAATATATCTAATAATATCCAAGTACTAAAGATACTCTTTATCTATATGCATTTACAGGCGGAGCTCTCGGCAGGTTTGTACAGAGAAAGTTGAGTGCCCTACGCTTGTGGGATGATCCATATTTCACAGTGAGGGAGGGGCTTAAAGGGGGCATGGCTGCCTGTGAGCAGTGGACGGTGGCCTGTGAGCACCTGACCGGTCAGGTGTGGAAACGCTACTCGCTTCATCTGTGGAGCGGAGAGAAGCACTGCCCACAGGGGCTGCAGAGCCTTGGCCAGCGATTGGAGGAGGTCAGACCGACGCCTGTCAATCATCTCATGCAGTTTAATCTAGTGCTCTACCTATTGAGGTGTGTGTGTGTTTTAGGTGCTGCAGGTTCGATCGGAGTGTGAGAAACTGCAGCGGTTGTTATCTGGAGGGAAGCTGCAGGTTTCAGCAGCACGTGTGTATCAGCCTTTCACAGGACTCAACCCCATACACTACAACCCTTATACTGAGGTACACAAACGCACAGAATCATCTCGATTATATTGAATGTTTGATATGTCTCTCAGCTGTATCACTGTATATCTGATGTTCAGCCCTTATGGAGAGCTGCAGTGTCTCAATTTGATCGACTCATCGCTCCAGCAGAACAGGAAGCAGCTGGAAAGCTCAAGACCTTCATAATAGATGCACAGGACAGTCCACAGCAGGTACACACACTCACACTAGTCTTGTTTATCCAGACATTTGACTTTTTGTCCTTATCACAGCTTATTCTAGCCACGAGCTGCCCGCTTAGACAGGAAGAGACAATCTTGACAGAGAGCGGGTGAATACATGATACAACACAAATAGACAAAATAAACCAAAATTATTGTATTTTCTATTAATCAAAGAATCCTGTAGATTAATATAAATGTTTTTTGAGCAGCAAAATCAGCCTATTCACATGACACTAAAGACTTTGATTACAGGAATAAATACGTTTCAGAATGAAAATGACTGTTTTTACTGTATTTTTAATCAAATACATGGAGAGCATAAGTTCTTTCAAAAACAATAATATCTTAATGAGCCCAGACTTGTGAATGGTAGTGTATTAGTAGATACACGTACATTTTGGGTTGTTTACCAACAGACCTATAAACCTGTGCATCTTATACGTTGCATAAATCTTCCAGTTAGATATAAGCAGGCCCCTTTGCAAAAGCTCTTTCAGTTTTGACGTGCAGCATGCGTCAGGCTGTCTGTGTGTGAGAGCAGATGAAGTCTCAGACATACAGATGCACACACAGCTGTACACTGTTGTTGTCTTGTCTCTGTTTCAGTTGCTGCAGGTGTTTCAGAAACACAGAGATCTGATCAAACGACCCACCATCAGCAAAGAACTGCAACCCGAAAGAGAAACGCTCCTCACGCGACTGCTGGACTACAACAAGGGTCAGATGCACTGAGCAATACAATGCCTGTTCACTTCCTCGCTCACTACTGTCTACATCCTAACTAAACCCTCTTTAAACAACTGATTTGAAATGCTCAAATATATGAGATATAATGTCCGGATTCGGAAGAGTGCTTCATGCTCGCGGTGTTGTTGTTGTGCAGGTCTGCAGGTGGATTTTGAAAGCCGGTGTCACGGTGCTCCAGGAGAGAAAACTGGCCCTTTAGCAGGACGAAACCTTCCTGAGGTCGTCAACAATATTGTGTGGGTCCGACAGCTGCTGCTTAAGGTGCAGACATACAGATGGACTAATATTTATTTACAGACAGCATTTAAAGAGCAGGTCAAATGGGTTTTTAAAAATATGATCTGCTTTGCAGTTTGTAACGTAGCTAAACAGTGTAAACAGTCTGCAGTTGTTAATCAAAAAATGTAATGATAGACTAAGTTATGAGGTTTATAGATCTTTTTTAAATAATTGTGAAATCATTGACAAATGATTGTAATATTCAGTGTACGTTCTGAAAAAAAGAGGCATTTAAACCTGTTATAGGGAACTCCAGTACAATATTATCATCCATATGACCTGATTTTTAAACGAACCATTTGAAAGAATGCTGAAAGTGGGGAAGTACTTGAGTTGGTCATTAGCTACAGCAGCGGTATGTGTGTGCAGGTGGAGGACTCTCTGAAGATGGCGGATACATTGCTCTCTGATCTGCCTGGATTTCGACCGCTGGTCCGTTTCTGTGATGAGCTGCAGGAGCAGATGAGATCATATGAACAAGAGCAGTTTGAAGACTGGACCAGAGACCTGCTGTCAGGACTCTCCGATCCCAAATCTGGAATTAGGTTAACACACACACACACACACACACACACACACCAAACATGTCGACATACTTATAAGGGCATCCTGTAGACTTTCATTGCTCTATACTAAGACAACTCTCCATTTTTACAGACCCATATTGGTATTTAAAAATTCTATTTAATGAGATATATTGTGCAATATTGCAACTTTTTATTTAACATTAATAAAAATTCACACAGGGGTGAAAATGTAATTGGAGAGAACTAAAAACGCAAGTCACGTCATTGTTTTTGTCATATTTTTTATCATTACATTTAGAAACAAAACATTTACAAATATTTTAAACATGAACACATGTTTTGTGAACATGTACTTTTGCTCTCTTCATGCCTTAACAAATTCTTTCAATTTAGCAGTTTTCAGAACAAGGTTGTTATTATTATTAACTAAAACCGTTAAAAATATTACTACTTTAAACATAATTTTTTTTTTCTTAAAACATTTTATAAAAATCATCTGAAATTAAATAAAGTATAAATAACTTTACTTCAGCTTTTTGCCAAGGCAACATTTATCACTTTAAAGGTTTCCTTTAAGTACTAAAATTGGTTAAACTACAGCTAATAAATCTATTAATAAATACTATATTGACAATAAAAAAACTATTCAAATTGACAAAGACATATAGTAGAAATACTAAACGTAACTAAAATTTAAGTGAAAACAAATGATTAATTCAGTTAACGCATAATAAGTCAGCACATTTCAGATGATATAAAAATGTGACTTGTATAAAAGCGTGTGTTTGTTATTTTTTATTAAGTTTTCTTTTACTGTGATGTGTTGGTTGCAGTTTCTTCATTAAGGTCTGTTGACAGCTGAGCATCCTCACAGATCTGTCCTGTACGTGTGTAGTTTGCAGGCCAGTAATCGTGTCATGGAGTTGGATCACATGGATGGTAAGCTGAAGATCCAGTACTCGGACAGGCTGGTGAGTTTACTCAGAGAGGTGCGGCAGCTCTCTGCTCTGGGCTTCACGATCCCCGCCAAGATACAGCAGGCCACAAACATCGCAGACAAGTTCTACCGACAGGCCATCATCCTCAAACAGGTGTGTGAACACACTCATACATGCGGGGAGTAAATACCTAAAAGTAGCAGCTTGACTACTAACAGAAGTACATTTTAAAATATATTGACATTTCCATACAATGTTCTACTCTAGAGCGTTCTCTCTTTTAGGAACATTAGGAGGTTAGATTCATTTTTGTGAATCAGTTTTGTACAGATCAATGATTTGAATCACTGATTCATAGTGCTGTCAAATGACAAATCCAAAATAAAAGTTTTTGTTTACATAATATATGTGTGCTGTGTATATTTTATAAATTCATACACATTCAGTAAATATTTAGAGAATAATTCAATTTATTTATTCCGTATTTTTTTAATTCATGTGTTTGTATTTATATAATTTAGTGTTGTCAAATGATTAATCACAATTCATCGCGTTCAAAATAAAAGTTTTTGTTTACATTATATATGTGTACTGTGTATATTTATTATATATATTTAAATATAAATACATACACATATGCAGTATATATTTGGAAAATATTTACATATTTATACATTTATATTCATATTATTATATTGTGAGTTATATATAAATATATTTAATATATAAACATATATATTTTTCAGTATTTATATATACATAATCATTATACACAGCACACATGTATTATGTTTCCTTTTTTGTTCAAACGTGACAGTTTAACAGCTTTACATTTTTACATCAAACTAAAGTCGTTTCCACCAATACTGTATTTTTAAATATAAATTTGCATTACATCAAAGCAAAATTGTATGTAGACTGCTGTGTGTGTGTTTATTTGTGTGTACATGTGTTTTTAATAGGTGGCTCATTTCTACAACACCATCGATCAGCAGATGATCCCTTCTCAGCGACCCATGATGCTCGGCTGTGCTCTGGCATTTGAGCAGGTTATCAAGGTAACTCTTCTATCCTGCTGCTGTGAAACTGTATTTTACACAGATACGCTATTGTTAATGAGGTGGACAAGATTAGACTGAGGTGGATAGAAAGACTGCATTTATTTGATGAAGTAAATACAGTAAAATCAGTAACACAGGGAATTTTCTTTTACGATTCAGAATAACAATAAAACTTTTTTTTACAGCTGCACCTATTAGCTACTTACTAGAATATAAGCCATTTATTAGTGTTAATTAAGCATTCTTTTATAGGCGTAAACTACCTTACTAACTATTAATAAGCAGCAAATTAGGAATTTTTTGAGGGAAAAGTCGTAGATAACAAGTGTTACTGTAGTTCTCCAGTGTCACATGATTCTTCAGAAAGCCCTCTAATATGCTGATTTGTTGCTCAAAAAACAGTCTTATTATTATCAGTGCTGAAAACAGTTGTTTTTTTAATATTTTGAATATTGAATATTTTTTGTCAAAATCGTGATTTTTATTTTTTGGAATTCTTTGATGTATAGAAATTTCAAAAGAACAGCATTTACTTGAAATAGAAATGTTTCTTAACATTATAAGTGTCTTTATTATAATTTCTGCGAAATTTTACTGAAAAGTAATACTAATTTCTTTTAAATAAAATAAAGTCACGCTCACTGTGTTTTGAATGCCATTGTATACTAAACTGGACTTTGCATCATCTGTTTGTTTTGCAGCAGAATCCGCGGTCTCAGTCTCATGATGAGAGCGGAAAACTCCAGATCACTTGGGAGAATCCTAAAGAGCTGGAGCAGTACATCAGTAAACTGCAGAGCGCCGCAGAGAGACTCTCAACAGAGAATCGCAAACTCAGGAAGTGGCACTCTGACTTCACTGACAAGGTGATCTTCCTCTCTCCTCTTCCTCAGACCTTCAGCCTGACACCTTGTTCTGACCGTTCGGAGTGTCAAGACACAGATTCAGTTCACTGTGGAAGAGTCAATGTGTGTGTGTTTCATAGGTGGTGGGCCTGTTGGGAGTGGATCTCCTACGCCAGCAACAGAGATGGAAAGATGGTCTTCAGGATCTCAGGACTGGATTTGCCACACTAGAGTCTCAGGTGATCGTGATTCTACTGCTCTGCACAATTGTTTACAGAAATACTGCTCCACACTGCAACCCCCCTGAGTTATTAGTAATAATATACATAAAACAGAATACAGTTTAAATTCAGAAAGATTTTAGGTTTTTAAAACTTAAATTCAGTAAAGACACAATAAACTGAACAAAGGTGACAGTAAAGACATTTATAATGTTAGAAATATTTTTTTTTTGAGTAGCATATTTTTTCTTAAGCAGCAAATCAACATATTAGAATGATTTCTGAAAGATCATCTATCTATCATATTATCTATCATGGTGGATTCCAGTTATGCTAGAATATTAGAACAAAAAGGGAATTTCAACATGTAAAGGTCATGAACTGAGCTAAAAAAAAAAAGCAGTAGTAGTACTAGTAGTAGTTAATAAAATAACAAACTCCTGTATGTATCAAATTTGAATATATATATATATAAATATAAATTGTATATATATTATTAATATATTTTTAAATACTTTTATTTGATTTTATTTACTACAAATAAATTTACTACAACGGAACTTCATGTGCCTTCTTAGATGGACGTTTTGTCCTTGGGGTGTTTAAAAATGCTGTTTTGTAGTCAGTTCACCGGGCTTTGACACAGTAAGAGTTTCTATCAGCATGCTTAAACATATCTGTGTGTGTTCAGGGGATTCGTGCAGGAGACATGAGGGCCTGGCGTCAGCACTGGAACCATCAGCTGTATAAAGCTCTGGAGCATCAGTATCAGGTGGGACTGGAGGCCCTCAACAAAAACCTGCCGGAGATCAACATCGACCTCATCTTCAAGTAAGATGTGTTTTAAAGGAAAAGTTCACTCAAAAGCCCACACAAACATCTACTCGCACTCATTGTTTTAATAAACTTCTGCATAAAATCTTGGGTATCTATAGACAAGGGCGGTTGCAGTTCCGTCCTGCGTTCGAGGAGGTCAGAGCTAAGTACTACCGCGAGATGAAAAGGTTCATCTGCATCCCGAATCAGTTTAAGGGCGTAAGCGAGACGGGAGAGGAGCCCATATTCACCTGCATGATCGAACGCAACGCCTGCGGCTTCCTGACCATCTTCAGCAAAGCCGAAGACCTCTTCAGTCGACTCACACACGTTCTGGACAAGTTTAAGGTACTGCAGGTTGTGTTTCAAACCCTAGTGAGCATATATACCGTAAACACCCAACCACACACGTTTACATTACATTAAAGACATTACCTCTGGCTTAAAACTGAGCCAGATGCCTAACTGGATGTGTTGAATGCTTTAATGTGCAAAAATGCAATTCACTATTTTTTTTAGGATAAGTCCAGTGTAAGCCTCTATATATTGCTAATGCATTTTCGTTCTTGAAACGCTGTTTAGAAAACACATGTCAAAGGGTTATTCTTGTGCCACTTTGATATGGTCACGGGGAATCCCGGCCCACTCTCACACAAACTCACTTCTGATTTCTGCCGCCCACACAGAGGGGAAATGAGCCAAACGCTTCCTCTTTAGCAGCGAGACTGGGAAAGCTGTGTCTCAGATCTGCGTATCTGTTCACAGCAGATGTCCCATCATTGGGCAGGTTCTGCTTTAATTAGCCGGGTAAAACTCTCTATATGCTGATGATGATCTGTCATCATACTTTCATTAGCTCTCAGTCTCTACAAGACAGAAAAGTTGCCCACTGTATGCAAAACACGAGTTTCTAATGAGTATGCACTTTCCATATCTGAAATGACAGCTCAGCGTTTTGCTCATTTCATCACTTCATGAGCAAGAGGCCTTATAAAAGCTTTTGTAGTTTATTTCAGTTTTGCTGGATTGGAGTTTTTTTTTATGTGGGTAATAACAGAAGGGAAGCTTAGCATCCAAAATGTTAAGATTTCCAGAATGTGCCAAATAACACATAATCAGCCCATAAACTATTCATATCTGTATGAATGGGTTTCTTCCACATTTGAAATCCTTTTAATGAACTGGTTTTAGTGCGTCACCGAAGTGATTTGTTGAACCGAAGTATGACCTTAAGTGACCTTTAAATCAATCTTTGAAATGTTTGCATGTCAGCAGGATTTATGAACTGCTCAGGTCAAACAATATGCAAAAATGACAATGTACGTTTTTAAATGTGTGTCTGATGGTTTTATGCTCTTTGGAGCAGTGTTATTGTTTATTATTGTGGCAAAACTAAATAGTTGTTTTTTTAGTCATTTAAATAAAAATAATATAATAAAATTAAATATTACATTTCAAAAATAAGACATGTTGCATTTGCAGCTAACTAAACCAAAACAAGTATAATTGTGTGCTAAATTTATTAAAACTTGAAAAAAACAAAAGTACACAATTTAAAAATGAACTTGAAAACACTCAAACTGAAAATATAAAAATAAAAGCTAATTATAATAATAATAATATTAATAATACTATAATGATATACAATTTATACTAATTTTGTTGGTATCTGGGTTGTATTGTATTATTGTATTGTATTACTAAATTTTTTATAAGTTGAAGAGGCTGTTTATTTAGCTGATTAAATTGTTTGTCATTTCTCTAACGTACTTGTTAAGCCTGTTAAGATCTAAGGTTAAAGGATTTCATTTTTAATGTAACACATAAGAAAACCTGTGATGCGTTTAAAATGTTATTTTGATGTCCTTTATTAATCTCCATCCCTGTGTGTCTTTGTTCAGGACTGGGTGGTTTTGGGGCAGGTGGATGTGGATGTTCTGGTGGAGAAACACCTGCACAGTGTCCAGGACTGGGAGAGGAACTTCAAAGCTCTTAAAGCCAAAGGAAAAGAGGCAGAGCGGCTGCCCAGGTATCTGCCTGTGTGTGCGTGATTGTATTTACTGTGTGTTTGAGAACTTGTGCTGCATTTACTGGAGTGTGTGTGTGTACACGCAGCACAGAGAAGGTGGATTGCATCACGGTGAACTGTGAACCCGTCAGAGTGGCCGTTGATGATCTCATCCAGAGGCTGTTTGATGCTTTGCTGACATCCCTAAGGAGATCCATCCAGGGTGAGATCAGATCTTTAATACAATGTACAGCGCTCGCAGTGTTTAAAGACAAAGTGTTGTTACTGTTAACTAAAACTACAACTTTTATGAAATTAAAAAAAAATTAATGTAAGATACAGCTAACATCTAAGTGAATTAAAAATATAGATGTATTTTCTTTTTTAATGTTTTTAAATGAACATGTATAAAACTATATATTTTTATATTTACGTTTTATTACTTTTTATGTAACCTTAATGTGAAAATGTGTAAAGGGTTAAATATAAGTACTCAAATGACTAAAATTAAAACAAATAAAAATAAAGCGAACTATTAAGAAAAGAAAAGTTACAAAAGCACATAAGAAAACATACAAAAACTATAAACAGATGCTACATATAAATACAATGTTAAAAAGAAATATTTGTAAAAAATATTTCAATATATAAAACAAGCTAAATTATTATTATAATTAAAAAGAACAAAAAATGGAATGCACAACTAAATAAAAAAACAAAACTAATTACAAAGGTACTAAAACAAATAAAAATAAAGCTCTCTCTCTCTCTCTCTCTCTATATATATATATATATATATATATGAAGTTAAAATATTGGTAAATGTTATAGTAGTACTGTACGCAAGTCTGAATTCCACTGTATGATCCTAATAGGCACATTCTGTGACAGACATATGTTTCCAGTGGTGTTCAGATGGTTTTACACTGACCTCTGCTGGTCGTAAATGCACTGTGTGTGTTTACATATTTAAGAATGGCATCCTCTGTGTGTGTGTGTGTGTGTGTGTTCAGGACACATTCAGCTGATAGACTCTTTCGTGAGCGGTGGAATGGAGACCTTGTCCTCGCGTCCTGAGAGCATTGATGAGATAGGAGAGGCCAACGCCAAACACAGCCAATTACAGACTCAGAAACCCGAGGTACATCATCACCTCTAACACCCTCTTTCAGTTGAATGGGAAATGTTCTTCTTCACGTAAACAAGTATCATGAAGCCAGACATTATGCACCAGCTTATTCTAGCTAAGAACTGCCCACTTACATCAACTGACAGAGAATTTGATTCTGCTAAAGGTTATGTGTAAATGTTGTACTGTTGTTGTGATGTTTTGTGCAGATACTGCCTCAGTTCCAGCAGGTGGAGGAGAAGAACAGGCTGTTGCGCTCTGTGGCGGGTGGAGGATTGGACACCATCAGCTCCCTGAGAGCCAAATGGGACAAGTTTGAGCTCATGATGGAGAGTCATCAGCTCATGATTAAAGAGCAGGTGAAAACACACACTAATGCATACACACAACTGTTTGTACAGTATTCTGATTTTCCAGCGTGCTACAGCGTGCGTCGGAAATGAAACGGCCGTTGCCATATCTGAATGACAGCGCAGGATACAGTGTCTTCTTCACATGATGTAATCCACATGGAAATTGTATTTTTTTTTTTGTTTGGGGGCGGGGCAAGTTGTTTGCGACGTATAACATGGGCGGACATTATGCAAATATGTTACTTTGTGACGTGGATCCGTAACAGAGAAAGATTCTGATTGCTGACGACTCGTTTAGGCGAATGTGAATCGACTCCTTTTTTTTTTTGATAGACAATAACTTTATGGTGCACTGTCGGCGTCACAACTTTGCAGATAGTTTATGTTCATATACAGCTACATGACACACTGCATAAAATATCATATTTGAAAAGGCATAATATGGGCACTTTAAATCACTAAAACAAAAATGCAAAATTAATAAGTTAAAAAGACATTTAAAAAAAGACAAAAGTGAATTACCAAAACCTTAAAATTTAAATTTAAGTGGGAAATATAAAAATTTGCAAATATATTTGTCTTTTTTAAAAATATTTTAAACAGCACTGTTTCATGTGTGGGTTTACCTACAAAATGTTATAAACCGGTTTTATCTTTAACTTAAACTAAAAATGTTTAACAAAAGTTAGGTTAATTAAAATAAAATGATCATTAACAGAAATAAAATATTAAATATTTCAGTTATTCATTTCAAGGCAAAATGTAATTTCAAATGTTTTCTGTAGTTGAAGTACTTCAATTACTAAAATTAAAAATGAATAAAAAAACAAGCACAAAATGGCTAAACTTTAAAATGAAAACATAAATAAATGGAAATACTTATAATTACTCTATTAGTCTAAATACAATCTCTAATAGTTTAATTTGTATGGAAATAAGACATTTTAAAAAAACAACAATAAAAATGACACAAATAAACAACAAAACTACTGAGACTACTTTGAATTAAAATGTAAAATATAAAAAACAACAGTCATGAACAAGCAGTCACTAAATAGACTACACCTGTGTGTTTCAGTAATTCAGTCCGTGGAAATACAACAGACGACTGATCTGTTGAAGCTTTGTTAGTTGCCCGACATGTTTGTGAAACACACACACACACACACACACACACACATCTCCTGTGTGTCTCTTAGGTGGAGGTGATGAAGGGGAACGTGGAGTCTAGGGTCCAGGTTTACCAGCAGGACCTGCAGAAGTTCAGAGCTCGCTGGGACCAGCTCAAACCTGGGCATGACATCATCGAGACAGGTGACCACGAGACTCTGCAGCGCTGCGTCCAGAACATCCGCGACAGACGAGCTGAGTTCGACGAGCTGGAGAACACACGCAGAAAACTCATGTGTGTGACCTGACTCTTGTACTGTGCAGAGAAATACCTGTGACATCACTCCTGTAAACATGTTTTTCATGTGTCTCAGGGAGGACTGCGAACACTTCTGCCTGAGCCCTCCTGACGTGTCTCTGGCGACTGACATGCTGCAGGATCTGCAGGAGAGCTCAGAGACATGGGAGCTTTACGAGGAGTTCCAGCTTGGACTGGATGAGAACGCAGAGCAGGACTGGATCTCCTTCAGGTCACACTGAGAACATTTCATTAGATAAACTATTGTCAGATACACAGAAGCCCAAAGCTCCTCTCTATGACCCATCAAAATAATTTATCATGAAGAAATGTGACAGAAATACATCTACTTATATTACTGTTGTACAGTGAAATGTACTTCTGAAAGTACAAGTGAGTAGTAAGAGTAATACATGTTATTAATTCGATTTGAATAAAAATGATAAAATAATAAAAAATAAAATCAAAAAAAATATTAGATAACACTTTATTTTTGGGTCTCTTCATTAGTTGCTTATTACTATACTTGTGGATCACCTAATTATTAATACGCAGCAAATTAGGAGTTTATTAAGGGAAAAGAAATAGTTAAAATTAAATATGTTCCCTGTTCTAATGTCTTAACAAATATTAATTATTTATTTTATAGTATCACACAAAATGTTCACTGTTTTAATTTTAATATTAAATCTGTAATATGCAGCATTTTGTTTGCCAAAAAATAAAAAAGAATTGTTACTTTTGATTACATTGTAAAAGATTAATCATATATTTTTGTTTGTGATAGTACATTTGTATTAAACTCTAAAGTATTACCAAAAAAAAGAAGAAGATTAGACATGCTTTGATTAAAATCTAAAGCAAGAAATTTAAATGGATAATAGAGTTTTGGAAAAGTAAAAGAGATTTTTGAATAATAAAAAAAAAATTATATATAGATAAATATAGACCTTAAATTTACATTTTTAATAAATAGTTAATAAATAAAATTAATTAGACTTAAATACTAAAACTTTACTAAACTTTTTACTAAAAGCAAAAACAAGATTTGGGAAAGACCAACACACAGTCTGGGACATCAGACACATCAGGAGGAATTTCTTCAGACGTTTGTAGATGTTTTTGTGTCTGAAACAGGACAGAGACACTCTGTGTGTTTTCCCTGCAGGAGTAAGACTCACGTGTTCGAGGAGTTTCTGTTCGCGTGGCACGAGCGTCTGAGGAAGCTGGAGAAGCACAGCAGCATGTCTGTCAAATTGCAGAAGGAAGTGGACAGATACAAGGTCTGACGAATGGATTTTTCCAGATATTCACTAGTATTCTGTGGAAATTCTGTTGTATGTGTGGATGGGTCACAATTGGGTCATTTCAAGTGTTTGTTATAGTCAAAACCAGTGCTGCTACTAACTTAACTAGGCATGCTTTTTTCAGTGTCCTGACAGGAGATTGGATTTTTTCCAACTACAGTCAGTAGCTACTTTATTATTTAATTTACCTCTCAAGTAATCTTAATTAGTTTAGTGAATTCATTTGGATGGTTGATTTTAATGAACTGGTTCATCGGAGTCATCACTCAAGACAAGAGTGTTTCTCAGAGGTCACTTTGTGGTAAAAATAAACCTTTAGTCTGAACTGCAGTTTATAAGGATGTTTACAATTCATCTAATTGAGCCAAATTAACTTTGTTAATTAAATTTGTTTTAGCTTTGTTCAGTTTAATGTGGTATCTAGTTATATTGAGATCCTCGTTATGTGCCAGGTAAGTACTCCGATTTTGTAAAGAAAAATGTTATAATCTGACTATAAATCAAACTCCGATTTTTTATGAGAATTCATAAAATTCATTCCAGATACACAATATTACCATTTCTCTCAAACATTGTTCACAAATCAGTCTAAATGTGTGATAGTG